>CCAG010014355.1:0-34839 GCA_001077435.1 Glossina morsitans morsitans
TTTATTATGTTACTCGAAGCATCGTATGGCAACTAATAAGGTCTTTTGGCACATATAGTCTTCCATTGACATTCCTGTGACGAAAGAACATATTTGAAATCCACTTTCACCTCATTTAAAAAATCGGACGAGGAATCGCTTGTGCATGCATTGATAATTACACCAATCGCCTGGGATTGATACGCCGAAGTAGTGATTTTATGACTTCCTGGTAACGTGGTTAATTCTGAAAACACCTTCGATGCGAACTATGTCTCTCTGTTGTTGGAAATTCCACAGCTTCCAATTGGAGCCACAAGTTCCAAACGTGCATATATATGTGTATATATCTTAGAGCAACATCTAGAAATATTTTATAATACATCACGAATGGAAGAAATTTGTAAAACTCGCGATATTTTAATAACTTTTCACGTGTACATATAAGTATATTATATTATGCAACATAATAGGTGACAATGTTAAAGGCATCTCTTTTTTTTAAGTTTTAGTCTTAGCGTTCCATTTATCTTAGATTTATTTAATATTTTTACTTTACTTTTTTACTAAGAAAACTAAAAAAAACATTTATTTTGTAACAAGAATTTTAATATATTCGCAGAAGAAATTTTACTTATAGTTATAGTAACTCCTTATGATAACGTGAAGGAGGTAAAGGCCCTATTATTTCAAGGTAAATGTGTTCAAACCTAACTTTCCGAATTTCATTTTTAAATATCGGTGATCGTGTATGTCATACAACTTATAATAATTATAATAAAATTAATTAAAAAATAAATAAAATTAATAAATTAATAATTATAATAAAATTAATAAAATATCTTGATCACATATTAAATTTCTTGTGCGTATTATGGCTATAGTCTCGACGAAAAATTTATCGGCGTGTGGCTATGATACCTGGATGACTAATTGTATGTAGCTTATCAAGAAATATTTTGCGTAATTCCACAAGCATAAAGTGAGAGAGAGAGAGAGAGAGTCTTGTGAAACTTCGCACGTTAATTCTATAATAAACAATAGAACGTTATTTAGTAGCACTCTTTTCAGCTTCTTATTATCTTCGTATTGTGAACTCAGCAATTTTATCAATCAATCGTCTGCTGTTAATGTTTATGTCACTTTACAATCCAAATGATTTAATAAAATCGTTTTGTGGTCTTATACAAGATATTTCCTCTTGGTATTCCACCCACTATTAACCATATCATAAATATGGCTGCGTAGGGCCACTAATTTAGATATATATTTATGATGATAGTTCACTATGCCTGCAAATTTCTTCATTAGCTTAACAATCACCAGTCTCTCAATCGCGGATTGCGGAAACCTCTGCTTTAGGCGTTGTAATATCACATTTGGATATAGTATGTCCTAGAAACACTAACTCCACTACATCCTCCTGATGCTCCTAATACAAGTTAAAATTTAATCCACATCCCTCAAAACGTTTGAAAAGAGAATTTAAATATTGTAAATACTTTTCTTCATTTTCCGAATACCATGATTATTATTGTAATTAATTTAGCCAAATTCTAAGACTAAAGTTTTAAAACATCAGCATCTAAGGTCATCAGCTTTATTGAAAACTCTTTTGACGACCATTGCCTTGTTAGTCGTTTCTATGTATCACTACGTCCGTCCATGTACATAAAAACAAACTCAAACTCATTGAGAGCTTATTATTAAATGTATCAAGGGTTTTAGCTGCACAAGAATTAGAAGACTTACAAATCATTGGTTTTATTAGAAAATCAAATTATCCCTTAGCGACCTTGTATTTCTTCGGGTCTAAACGTGTAGGTTTAACAAGGGTAAAGGTGTATTAGTCACTAACCTATTTTGTAAAGTTTTAGTAACTCTACTTATTGATTGTCAAATGAAAAAAATGTTGATGGCTGAACTTCACAAACTTGTGAAAACGTACTAACCGGCAAGGTGGTTAGGAGATCATACGAAGATTTATTCCTAACATCTGTTAGTAGTTCGTATTTATGTAAAATTCGGGAGCTATAATGGGCTTTTCGATATTCGCAACACTAAAAACGAATGAAAATTCCCGCCGTAGCCCTAAATTTACATTTAATAATTTCTAAGTTTGCATTGTGGATCCGTTCGCTACTGTTAGCATAACATCTGAATTTCTTTTCTCATTTCGAACACAATCGAACAAATATTTTTTCGCGAAAAACAACGTCACCGTATTATTCTGAACCAATGGCGGGAATGGGTCTCCTTGGCAACCATGGAGAGAAACCGATCTAACCTCACGTGACAAGTAGATGCGAAAAGTAGTTCAGTATATAGTCGACGACCACCGTGTTTTTCTATTTAGGGGTTCCACAGCTGATCTCTTAGCTAATCGCTAAATATTCTTCCCGTCCTCGCAGTCTTTAGTGCACCTGGATCGAGGGCCATTAGCAGTATATCCTGGGTTTAAGTGAGGATGGACTATGAATTGTAATCCACATTTGGAGAACCAAAGGCTATCCAGGACCCAGGAGCCTGTATAAGCAATGGAATCACCATTATCCTACTTAGGCTCAATTGTACTCAAATTAGCTGCATAATCTAGGAACCTGGAAATCCTAGTGACCAATAGTCATTATTTTGATGCTATTATCATCATCGGCACCAGATGATCGATGATCATTGTGCTTATTAATCATCATTCATTCAACCAGCCATTATTATCTCCAGCTATTCGTCACCATTTGTAGTCGACCGATGAATACCATGCTCATTAGCATCAATCATCAATTAAGATCGATAATAGTCCTTGAATTTCTTTGGTCTGTCGTCAAACGAATAGACACCATTTCGGTACAATTATCTTTCCTGTAGCGTTTCATCATCCAGCCATCAGCCAATAATATCGCACCAGCGAAAATCATACGCAGTATCATCACTATGAATGTCAGTAATCAATTTCCTTCCCTGATCGGATGAAGCGATCGCACCATATCGGTCACCCCGAAGGGAGGGGGAGTTAAAATTAAGTTTGATTTAAGTAATAATAAGTAGTAGATAGCAGCAGGTTAGAATAAACCACTTTACTTTGTAAACATGCACGTCTTTTCTTTCATCATACATATTAAGTCATTGCTTTTAATCGAAAACATTATATGTATAGAGGAAGACATTTCGCTAGCAACATTGTCGCAAAAAATTATCATGACCCAATGGAGGCCTCGAAATGTAAACAAACGCTTTGAAAAAGTATGCGTAAAACTACGCAGTATGAACATCTGTGTATGATAGTATGTGCATTATGTGCATAGACCTGTGGGATAGTATTCCCACGAAATACTCGGGTGCGGTTATACGTGCTTTTGTTTAAGCAATTATATGTAAATGAATAATTCAATTTCTGATTCTTTTGCGCTTGGTGTACTTTTGATATTTTGGTATCAACATTTTTTGATGAATAAATTTGTTTTCTCTTTGTATAATCATAATCCTTTTAGACAGATGTGTCTGTTTATTGGCACAAAATTATTGTCATAATTATTCTCTCTAATTTCTAACATACATATTTTTCTTATTATGATTATTTGCAATTTCGACTTTGAGTATGAACATTAGAGAAGTCGAACGCAACACATCGCACAAGAGTGCATAATTTGGTAATAAGGTCTTTGTAAATTACGCCATCACACTAATATTAATCCCTGTGTTTGAAGCTGGTGCGTATACTTTATATGCATTTCTATTCTATTTAATTCACATACTTCTGTGCACACTAAGGTGTTCGCTTTTAAGAATACCACAGTTTGGTAGACCCCGATAGAAACAAGAAAGGACAAAAAATAAAGGGAATTAACGTAGAAAGTGTGCTACGATAATATATTTACGATAATATATTTACGATAATATATTCTTTTTTTCATAGTTTTCTTTTTTTTGTCATTATTACATTAATATATTGTTTTTACGTTTTTTTTTTAAATATTATTTATTATATTGGTTCATTATATTAGTTATCTATTATTATTGGTATAATAATTTTATTGTTCTATTATTAATTTTATACCAGTTTTAATATTGTTAACTTACATAGAAATAGCAATTATTAATGGCACATAGGTCAGAAATATTTTCGGGGAAGCAACCATTTCAAATAATTGGTAACGCGCCTACTGCAATATCTCAAGGGTGGTGTGGAAAATTGCATGCAGTTGCCCAATAAATAGGAAAAATATATATAGTAGATTTTAAAAAAATTAAGTAAGTACAGATGTTGCTTTTGTTTAACGTGAGAACCTTTTACAAACTTCACCACACAGCACCTCATGGTACACATGTTAATTTTACGTAACTGGGGCCCTCCAGAGTGTAGGACAATCCCTATAAACTAGGAGTCTGAACTCTACTGGAGAAACCAGATATATTTATTGTGTACGGCCTACCATTACCTTCTTAATTATTCGCTTTAGAAATGATGGAAACCATAGATACAGAAAAACAGTCAGGATGCACACATTGGTTAACTTCCCCTGTGGTTTCCACATGGTATGTCAATATGCAAGCTTCCCCCCGAAGGAATTGGCAAGCACGAATTTCCAGTTCAACCAATGCTGTTACGTCCACCCGCAAGTACTCGTGACTTTTTGAATGGTCTTCTGACACCCAAGCAACTTAAATTTAGTCTGCAAAACCTTTAGTCTTGCTTTACGCGACATAATCACTCTTGCCTTCAGACCAACCATACAATCCCGTCTAGCCCGTCCTCATAAGGCGTTTCAAAATTGCACGGCGTCCGACCATTTAAATTCGAGAAGCGAGGACAAACTTTGTCATGAGGGCACTTAAGTGACATTTTACTCTCAAGAAGACATTCTTACTTTATTTTTACACATTGCAATTGGCGTGCTTTACTTCTGTACATTGCAACTGTCATGCTTTACTTCTGTACATTGCAACTGGCATGCTTTGTTTTTATATATTAGAACTGGCATGCTTTATATTTATACATTCTGGCTAGCCAACATCGGACTACTTTTCTTCAAGATATATTTTTGCATCGAGTGCTACATCTGAGACGGCGGTCTCCACGATTCCGGCATTATTACCAGGGTTCACCACGAGGAAGTGAGAGTTTCGGCACATCTATGCACCCATTTAACATAGTTTATCTCCCCAGATAGATATACAGAAAAATAATGGTAATTATCCCAAAAAAAGGCAAATTTATTTCTAAAACACGTTCAAGTCAAATTTCTAAAAGATGTCATAAGCGAAAAGGCCATGTATAGAAAAATCAAAAATTGAAGATGCCATTGCTCATGCAACAGTTCAAGCAAACGCACGCATAAGCAAACACGAGCGTTTCCGCTGCAACGCTAATATATATTTCGCTCAAAACGTTTGTTTACGTTTCGAGCCCTAATTTCAACATGAGAATTTTGTTAAGCAAATGTTGCTAGTATATATATATTTTTTCGAATGAATGGAAAACGCCGTCGACATATGCAAGATTAGCAGAGCTGCTCAGCCGTCGTACCATATGACTCTACCCAAGCAAGAGTTACGAGTTTTTATTTTCATCCTTTACCGTTGCGCTGTAAGGTTCGTCATTGGATATTTTTGTTTTACAGTATTTTCTTTTATTGTAATATATATTTACATTTATTTTTGGTACAACGTTGAAGAGTTAGGAGTTCAGTTAACTCCAATTGCGATTTTATGATGTTGTCTTACTATCAAGCCACATTTAATCAGGGTTTATTTTTATAAATCATACAAAACCAAAAATCTGAAGACCCAACTTCGGGATCCTCCACAAACTGTACAGGTCGCCGTAGATTACAGGTAAGGTAGGGTATAGAATAGGCTAAGGCATAACACCGGCCCGTCCTGTAAGAAAATTTCGAACGTCCGTTCGTCCTTATAAAGGCATTGTTTGCCTGTAATCGTGCAGGGAGTGTTTGTTGGATAGATATTGAACAGCCCACTACTTCCGAACTAGCTTTCCACGATACGTGCGCCTGCAATCATTTTGACATGTATGGTTTTCATAGAGCCTTTCGTTGGGCATTTATGTTGCAAGTGATTAATACAACTGAAAATGATTGCACTAAATCGAGCAACTAACGGTATTTCCGATCGTTTATGCATTTATAGAAATTTATGGACACTAATCAATCAACAACAAGCTATTTACAAAGGAATGGTGCACGCGATTTCAAATATAAAGGGTGAATGTCTCTGATAGTACAAGCAAAGCATTCTTTCTTCCAGTCTCACTAGCTGCAGTAGGTGCTCAAAATAATATCGCATTAAATTTTCCATTAAATATACAAAATATTTACGCACCTATTTGCCATATTGTCAGATATGTTCAAATTAAACTGTTAAACTTTGTATCAGGCAATTACTTACGTATGAAAATAGTTAAAGGAATTAACTTGACATATGTGTTGCACTCTGTACATTACAAACATTAAGAAAAATTCTCATCTAGGTAGGGTACTCCTAACTTCATGCAAAGTAATCATTGCGTTGAGATTGTAGAAACGCACTGTCAGTTATACCACGGCTAACACACGGAGATAAAATACGCATGTTTGAAATCATCTATTTCGTGGCTTCATGCAAGTGTGTTTCGAACTACTTCTAAATGTTCGTAATGGAAACGCGTATATTTTGTGCGGAACCCTTGCTTTGCTTTACCACTAGATTTCTGGAGCATTCTGGGGAGTGATCATGCACCCGAAAGTCAGCTTATGTTTCCGTTTTGAGGTTGGACTCGTTTCTAATATGTAATAGGACTCAGTATTTATTGTAGGTTTTTTGAAATCGCGTAGGCAGAATAGCTACTAGAAGCTTTCTCTCATATTTCTCAAATTACACGAACTCAAAAGAGCTTACGTGTTGCGTACAAGAGGAAGCAACTGTAAATTGAGAACACAGAAAATTTTAAACAAAATATTTTACTTGCAAGATGAGTCAAAACAAAAAATGAAAACAAAATAATTAGCAAACAAAAACAAGATTTATGGAGCAAAACAGTTTAAGTTAGCCGCGAAACAAACTTTGCAAAAAAGGAAAGTTTCTTACTTTAAGATTATTGCAGAGTTCTTCTGAGTGGGTAAATAAGCCACATTCTTTATTGGATTAGTTTATTTTATCTCAATAAACCAAAAAAGGACATACATATATATATAAAATATCAATTGAAAGCATGGGTTTAAATTTCGAAGATTTCCAGCAAGCTTACAAAGCGATGACGTAAATTTGTATGATTTGTGACGTCCGTGCACACGTGCGTAGGGGATTTCTGTCTGTCTGTGTTAGCTATTGATCACAATCAAAAAGCAATAACTAATGAGATAGCGGAATGTCGCTAATGTGCTCCTTTCTACAATTCTCTCTTTTAGTCAAAACTTTTTTTATAGTTAAGAAAAGGAAAAGAAATGCAAAAATGAATGAGAAAAAGTCTGTCTGTATAATTTAAAGGGGGATATTGTTTTATGCAGTTGATACTCTCTTACTATATAAATCTCTTACACATACGTAGACAGGGTAACAGACTGAGGAGATTTGCGTGTGACGAAAGCAAAAAAGTCGTGAAAGCAAGGAATGTAAAAGAAGCAAAGCAAGAGTTTATTGATTTAGTAACTAAGCAGTAGCCCGGGGTGGACAGGAAGAAGAGTAGCTATTGTAGTGAGGATGGGTTACAGAAAACAACTGCAAAAATAATATTAATTTAAATTGTTCCTCTTTGGAGATATTTCTCTTTTTCAAGTTTCTTCTCTGGAAAAAAAGTTAAATATTATTTTTAAGGCATTAAAGCATCATTTTTGATTAATAAAAAATTTAAAAAATGTGAAGTTAAATTAAATAATTGAGCATAAAAGTGGCTATATACTCAGTCATAAACTTAACAAAATGTTTGTTAAATATAATACTAATGCTGAAAACCGTAAAAAAAATTTTCTATAACAAAGAACAAAGGAAGACGAGCATAACGTACAGTCAATATTTGTAAAGGAATTTTACAATTAATCTGTTTAAAGTTTTACAATAAATACTTTAAAATCCGCCCCAAAAAAAAAAAAAAAATTTTAAAAGCAAATAAACATAACGAATTCACCATGGAGAAAAGTGTGAAATCATGATGAGCTAAAAACAAAAATTTTAAAATATAATAAGTTAAAAATAAATAAAAAAGGTTTAAAAGTACAATAAATTAGAAACAGTTAGACTAGACTTTGTTTAGTGTAGAAGACTAAAATAAATATGTATGTAAATCGTTTGATTAATAGAATACGCTTCAAATAAGTAAAAGAAGAAGAATAAAACGTTCTTTCTTACCTTTTTTTGTTCCATTGGTAAAATAAAAGTTTTGAAATTTATATATAATAGATATTAATCCGCCTGAATCGCCGAGTAGGCAAGAGTCTCGACTACCGATTCAATGGTCGTGGGTTCAAATCTCAAGTGCGGTAGAGTTTTTAATAATAATAGTAATAATAATAATAATAATAATAATAATAATAATAATAATATTAATAAAAAAATAAAAGCCGAAAGCCTTAGATGCTGGTGCTTTAAGACTTTAGTCTTAGAATTTATTCTCTGGCTAAATTTATATAACAGTAATAATAATAATAATAATAATAATAGATATTGAAAATGTATGTGATACAAACGTATCATAAATTATGCTTTTTTAGACTGATTTTATGGAACTAGATGAAGAAGTCCCTTCTATGTGTTGGGACTGTTTGCAGAATTTAAAGCTCTTCCATGGTTTTTATAACAAATTAAGAAGTGCGAATAATAATTTTTAATGTTTATATAAAAAATGTCTAAACAATATTACACAATGCATAGAAGAAGGGCAAGAACTGCAACAAGGATTGCCTGAAGACGAATTAAGTTTCTTACCAATAGAAAATTTGACTGAAGTGGACAGTCGGAAACTAATAAGTCCAGACCTTTTTCCCTACTGCTACTACTGTTGGAAATAACGCGAGGAGCGATGAAACAGAATCACAGCATTCCCCAAAATTATTAACGGCAGATTATAAGGTGGCAGAAGTAAACGATTTGAGAACCTTACAAACTCCTGAATACGATGGATCGAGTAGTAAAACTCATGCAACATATAATTGTCAATATTGCCCACAAGCATTTGCAAACCCATCTACAGACGATATATCTATGTAAATTGTGCATCCAACGTTCAACCTAAGAAGTAATATGGCGACAACATTTTCATTATAAATTTTTTATTATTCCTATTCCATTAATTAATATATTTCATAATTGAAATAAGTATATGCGTATAGTAAGCTTATAAACAGTTGATTTATTCGTTAATTTATTAGAGAGGATAACCCGCTGTTATTTATTGGACTTTGACAGCCGCAATTTAATATAAACTACAATTTCTCTCTTTCTTTCGCTTTTTCATTTACATGCGAATGAGCGCAGTGAAGTTGGCACGAAAGACTTACGCGATCGGAACAAAAACGTTTATCACATATTCGGGTTGATTGCTTACGAAAGTTAGCGTTGAAATACATGATTACCACTCTGGATACGGTAGAACAGCTATTTTTAACATTGAAAATAATCATAAAAATTATCATTGGTTAGGTAAAAGCCCAATATCGGCAGCAAAATGTATGGATGGTTGATCAATTAATGAAGCGATTCAAAACACGGTTCCAAAAGACACTGTCGGGTATACATCAATTGATACAGTACCCAAGAGAAAGTATCCAAATGAATTCTTGAACATAGTTCATATTTGCCAGGAATGACCAAGCAGTTTGCAGCTAGATAGCCGTTGCAATCATTCAATTCATACACACAGTCATTCCAATGATAGTACTAGATAAACCTTCAAAGAAACAATGAATGCTATTATCGAAATATGTTGAATGGAGGATTCAAAGCAGAAAACATTTTACTGCCACGCATTGCCGCACCAGCGGATGTGCCGTTCGAATTTAAGGAGTTGAAATTCCCAATTCGACTCACTTAAGGTCAGTCATTTCAAGTCTTCTTGAAACTCCATGGCTTCACATGGACAACTATATATAATCATTTCCCATGTTCGGAAACATCGGCACTATTTATATACGCACCAGATGGAAAAACCAAAAATATTCCAGGCCAAAATGCATTAATTTAGTACAATATTTCTAATATTTCTCTCTCTGTCTCTGTCGAATAAATGTTTTTAGTTGTTACGCATGCCGTGACTCTATTTTGTTGAGAATAAATACCATTGACGTTAAGTTTAGACCGCAAAAATTCCTCAATCATGTATTTATAACGTGCACCATTATATGTATAGTAATAGCTTTTCCAGGCGAATTGTCGAAGAAATCTAAAACCTTCTTCAGGTTTATATTTATAATGTGAGGAGTAAAGCCTCAGGTTCGCTTTGGTCGCACACCTAGGCTAAGTTCTTATTTCCTATATAGTTAAATTGATTGTCATCATAGGTAAGTCGTCTACCTTATACCGTAAGTTTGAAGTTATTGCTATATTAATGAGTTTGTTAAATGTAAGTTGATCGGAAACCAGAAATTGGTTTCGAATGTGGTTGTCAATCAGGAACGGTATTTTAGTATAGGTAGTTTGCAGCAACAGGCGTGTTTGTTGACACATCTGGTGGCATTTCTTCAGTTGAAATACATTTAAGCAAAATGTTTCCGTGTCCGAGTTTTCTTCCTATAAAATGGTGTCTCGCACCAATGTGTTTTGTTGTTGCCTAAAATAGCATCGGACAATGCTGTGTACTCGGCTTCAGCGCTAGATAACGCCACGGTTATTTATTTTCAAGCTTTCCAGCTTATCGTATCATCTCTGAGAACAGGTGTATGATGAAATGATATAAGTCTTCTATCATATTTATATTTATAAGTCCATATAATGAACTTTTCGCTCCTTTATATGATAAGCAGCACTCGACGGTTTCTTTTAAATCCTTTTAAAGACTCGTTTAGCTGCTTTCCAATGACTCAAATCACCGCTATTATGTAATTGACTTAAAACTTTTACTGCGTATATAAACTCGACTCATAACGAATAATAGCGATGCAATCAAAGATTTCATTTCGAAACATTTTTCCGCTAATCTTTCATTTGCAATTATTTCTTACCTATTGCTTTATTTGTGGAATCCGACAAGAATTTTGTGAAGCCGACAGTAAACCGCCTATGTACATTGTACTCGACATGACCTTGCGGATTCTGTAATTGCGCTTTCTTCGAATTCAATTTTAATGGTCATTTTTAAAACTACTGCAACGGTTTTTTATGACTGCGAAGGCTTTTGTCTGTTTGATTTTACTTTACATCTATCTACACTATCACTAAGTATTCGTCATATCTTTCTTAAACCGGAAATGAAATATTTGGAAGATCCATTTATGGTTTGTGACGTCATCGAGTAGGAGTTAATTGGATACGCCCTGGCCCAGTTGACATCACAAAGTAAATTAAATAAAATAAAAAAAGAAAATTAAAAAATTTGACGCTCATACGCTGTTTGTCAACTTTAACTGCGCTTAAGGGTCATGCCCTGGAATATGTCTGTCCCACATTAAATATGAAGATCTCTTCGTTGGAGCCTATTGGTCGTCCTTCCATCGTACCTGCAGCTTCCAACTTCAGTTTTGTTCTCCCTATCCAAATCACTATAACCTCATGTATAGCATTGAAGGATTAAAATATCAAAAGCTGTTTTGGATTTTATAAAAACACATGACTTGCCTCATTACAAAGCAAGAAAACATACTGCATTTTTTTTTTTTTTAAATATTACGCCACCGTTTCTCAGAATTGCGTGGAAAATTGAACGAGATTTTTTCATTTTTACCGGTTGCAAAGCTTTTGCATGTTTGCAACGGTTTGAAGGTTCACCTTGAGGGTGTGCCTCTTTGGTAGATTTGCACATGCTTTTTTTTTCTATCCCTCTCTTATTTATTTATCCATCGATTTTTTTCTTTTTATATTTTCATCGTTTTTTTTTCTTTACTTTTTTATTACATTTTCAATTAGTTTTTAATAATAATTAGCATTAGTAAAATTTACTTCTAAGAGTCAATTGAATTCGGCTGTTAATTTACTTTAGTTAGGTTTCATGTGTAAACAACTAAATTAAATAAATAAATATAAAACTGCTTATAACATTAAAATGGAAAACAATTATTAAGTTTTGGGAAGGAAAAAACACAACCCCAGCGCATGCAGAGAGTTGATCTAGAACTTCGCATCTACGCCATTGCTCGAAATCGAATTGTTAATCGGTTAATTGACCATTTTCGAAAGAAGTGAGTCAATTTACTTCGAATGTGATATTCCCATTTCGGCCCAGTCCTTATAATTGACAGCATCCCACGATGCGAGATTAACAGTTTACTCACCGGTAAAGAAAATTAACACATAGAGGTAACTTAGAACTCCGTTTAGTATCAAAACAACTCCAAGTGTTTTAATTTATCATAATCGAATCGAAAACGTGTTTAAAATCCGGTTGATCCGTACACAAAATGCGTACATATACTTACGTAATAGATATGTATATATATACTTATAAAGCAGACATATATTTACAATGTATATTCTAACATACACAGTCATCCGATCGGGTACAAAATTTGCGAATATTATCACGTTCGCGGACGTGAATGCTATAGCATTCATTTTCATAGTGATGCAAAATGACGTGAATGCTACAGCATTCAAATTTTAAAGCCAATTTTTGTTCATTTAATTTCATATAACCTTACGTTTATGATCTTAAGTTTATATGATCTATATTGTCGTGGATGCTCTAACATTCATTTCATATAACAGTTAAAATACGATGTTCTGACTACTCTTATAATGTATGTATAATCAGATTTTGGATATTACAACTAGTTTCAAAAATAATTGCCTGTCTACTTTTGCAGCTCCCTGAAATTTTTAATGTCCGCGAACGTGTTAAACCACCGTTTCGATACAAGATGATTTCAAAAAATCGAATATGTGTTTGTTTTATTCGATTTTTGATTTTATTTTTATTTTATCTAACGATAGTAAGTAATTAGAAGTTTCAACCGAATCGTCATTATTTCTTTAATTCATTTTTAATTTTTGTATTTCGTCATAGTATTGAATTTTCTGTTTTATTTTTTTTATGGAAACTAGAAATTAATTCTTTTTTCATTTATTTATACATTTTAAAAGAAATTTCATAACAAAATATTCACTATAAAATTGTACATCTTAAGACTTGATTCTGACACAACATAGGATACATATGTTCGGGATGGATTTCACGTAAGTTTAAATTGTGTTATTCTACAGCACATTTAAATTTATTAGATGGTTGCATTAATGTTAGTTAGCGACTTCTTCGGGGGAAAATAATAAAGTAATGGGAACTACCAGTGTACATAGCGGTTAAATGCGATGGTTTTGACCTTTCTCTATATAAAATAAGGGTTTTCCATTTAATATTGTTGATATATTCAGCGTACGGCCACCAAACACGTTCAGAGGCGTATGGTGATGCTGCTCCATGGTATCCCAATTGTCGATTTTGGTTTCAACGGTTTCAACGGTTTCTAATTTTTTGAGCACTTGTTGTAAAACTCACCAAGAATACACTGTTCCTTCGACAACCGGCGCAATCACCAGACATGGCGACTTCTGAACACCACTTGTTGAGAGCGATGCAACTTGGCATGGCTGGCACGCCGGATTGGATAGCTATCTATAAGCTACATGTAAGTTCTTCCGACACGATATCGCCACGTTGCTAAAAATATGATAATGTATTGCACAAAATGATGGAATATATTTTCATCAACATACATTGGACCAAGTTTTCTCAATAAATGCAATAAATGCAAGCATTTAGTAAATAAAAAAGTTTTGTATAACACGATTTTGATGCAGCCGAATTAACTGGCGGACGCTTGTACATATGCTGACAGATATTTATAATACGTTCCAACACAAATGAAAAACATTATATAAGTTAACAAACATGCATTAAACCTCCTTTTTGGTCCCACACCTATCAAATTGGACGCCATCATCCCTATAGATTCGATATGTTTAAATAATTTGACTCTTACCTGTCTCGCATTCTCAAATCAAGGACCAACTGTCAAATAAGTTCCCACACAACAATTCGTAAGAATAAACAAAATAAATTCTGTAATAGCAGAAATAATTTCAAGTAAAACCAGTTGCAGGCAAATACTCAATCAAACAATTATACTTTATTTAACTTATATAAGTTAAGGACCATTCTAACAAAAACCATAAATTCAAGAACCATCCTAATAAACAAAATAAACAAATATAGAATTTCATAAACAATGAGTGTCACACGAACTCGTTGTAAATACTTCTCACCAATCTCACATTGCACCCTACTGTAAACATTATTCCGTTTTCGATAAAAGTGCTGACTTTAGATTATTGGGTAACTTGAAGGTTTCCTATAAGCTAACTTGTTCAAATTCAATCAGTTCATTATCAGACATCAATAACAACATTTTGTACAAGTTCCACAAAGAAAAGTTGTTAAATGAAATAAAATAAAAATTAAAAAATTGCGTTTTAATTAAAAGAATAAATCCAATAAATTAAAAACTTATTTAACTTATATAATGTTTTTGCACAAAAATTGGCGCCGCTTACTGAACTTTACATTAAGAATCTTGCTATACAAAAATTCGAAATTCTTGGGCCGACATGCCAGTCATAGTTCTATATATGATATGATCATTTTCATAGAAAATTTGTTAATACGTACACATACATACATACCTGCTGTTTCGTCTTTCTTCGTTCATACACACTTATACACATCCATATTCATTATAATCGCATATGTTTCTCTTTGCAAACGGTTGAAAGAATGCGACATCGTATCAAGAAACTGTTAACAGATTCCGCGCTCACACACACAAATGATGAAAATGAAAGTGCAAGCATACAAATGGCTGCTAATTAACACCGTTACCACTACTATTGAAAATAGATACACAAAAAATCCCAATTTTGAACAAAATCTACATCATGGAACACCCATGTATTTCGTTGTCTCTAGTAAGACTTAATAAATTTGTTGTGCAAATGGTGCTACTGAAGTGTCGTGTCTTACATATATACAATATTTTTGCTTACCATCATGTAATCTTTATATAATTAGATATATAAAATAACCCGCATCTTCGATCAGACCTTCCGATAAATTGATATATGGTTATAAATGGTCTTTTCGGTGCCTCAAAATGCACAAAAAGAGTGGCTGCTTTAGGATGCTTGACATATTGTTTAACTAACTATTTAGAAAAGCTGTCTTCATTGCTTTTTCCAACAAATACAATAAAACGTTTAGGATTTGATTCAAATTTTTTCATGTTGATTGCGGGGAGAATAATAATTTTCTGTTTTCCCCATTTTCTGTTTTCTCTTCATCGCAGAGTCGCTTTTATTTCTTTATTTTGGTTATATTGTAACATAAGCAGCTCTTTTACGATCTTACATTTTTATTCAACTCGCTTGAGATCAAGAGTTTTGTTTTATGTTACGTTAAAGGAGTATTTTAATAATACGTTTTGTTACTTTCTGCTATTGAGTCTTTAGTTATTGTACACCAATACATTTAGATCCTTTGTAACACAAATCTTTTATTTATTATTAGTTATGGTTTAGGTATTTTACAGGATTTTATTTAATTGTTCGCGTCAGGATGATTGTATGTGCTGTTTTTAGGCGCTTATAGAGAAGAGTCACTCTTACACAAAGAAATGTCAACCGATCGATTTTACTGCATTTTGATTTTAGTGGGTGTTGCATGTCATCATGGGAAGAATTATTGGAATATGTTTGTGAGGAAGGGTTTTCAGATAGACCCACCTTTTATTAAGCCCGTCGATCCAGAATGGTAATCTGAATTTATCTAAGCCTGTCTGTCCGTCTATCCATCCGATGTCTGTTCATGTAATTTTTGTGCAAGCAATAGGTAGCAATTCTTGAAATATTTTGATGAAATTTGGTACAGTGATGCTTTTTCACCCAAAAACGATGCTATTGAAAATGGCACCGATCGGTGCGCTTTTTCGAGCGTTTTACATGTACATAATTTACTAACACTGAATGACGGCAAACTTCCCCGCGTCGATTTATTGTGGCAAGCATGCAAGATGAAAATTTAATTTTCTTTCAAAGATATTCTTAATTTAATATACATATTTGTTATTCAAACAGGAGAATGTTTTGTCGTTGCGGCTTAATTCCTCCACTTTACTATTTGTAGTTATTGGGACTCCAATCAAATTTCATATATTAATAGATTTTTTTCTCTTAAATAACTTGCTAACATTGTATTCGGCTTTGCCCAAATTTTTTAATATCCAACAGTAGCATGTAAGCGACGTTTGATTGCAACGTGGAGACCCATTAAGTCGACATATTGGTAGAAGTTACGGATAAGATGCTGCTAACTTTTATGACAGTGTCACTTGAAATGGACGATATACACCACACACATAGCAGGAACCGGATTCACTAACAGGTCTATAGCAATGATGGCTAGTAATGTACGGCCATTAACGAACTAAATTTTTATTGTTTGTGATAGTTACAAAGTAAATTAATTTGCCCATGACAGTTATACGAATTTGAATGACTGGGATCTCTGGGATTTCCATTTAATTTCTATTACCATACATAACATTTAATTGAAGGATTCATCGTCGAGCCTTCAGGACAATTAAAGTCTTCTGAAAATTCTGGTATGTTGCGCAAAGGCCCCAACACACGGCATATATACGGCGAATGCCTCCTCCCTTGCCATTGCTTGTACAGAGTTTCTAAAGAAAAACTACTTAAAACTTTATTAAAGAATCACTAAAATGTTTATTGATACCGTTATTTAATACTTTACACCATAGCTGAGCACCCGAAATCCAAAACAATTGTTTAGGAGTAAAATCCAGACCAGGTAATTTAATTTCGGGAGTATGACGTAAAGCCCAACGTTTATAGGCATTATAAGTTTGTCGAAGACCCCCGTTATCGGCTATATTTTCAGCTAATGTAAGCTCTCCGTCAAGCTTAAAATAAGAACAAATTAGTGAAGTGAAATATTTCCAGAAGTTGTCGAGTTACCCTTAGCAGGGTAGTTTCGTCTTGAAAGTTTCCATATTGCCTAATAAGGCATTGAGTCATGCGAACAAATTCCTGATTGGATTCGCTGTGCCACCAATCGTTTTTATTTCCATTCGAGTCATATTTGCTACCCACGTTATCAAAACCATGCACAACTTCATGGCCTAAAGCATAGCCGAGAGCACCATAGTTTACATATTTGGGCAAATATGGATTAAAAAATTGTCCTTGTAGCATGCCGAGGGGAATAACTGAAAGCAAATCCAAGAAAAAGCATTTCGATCATTGAAGTTTTGAATCAAATTTCGACTTCTTACAAATAGCGTTTTTGTTATGATAATAGTAAGCATTAGTGGCGAAGGTCTGCGAAAATATTTTCCAGTTGGCTGTCTTGGAAGGTAGAAAATATTTTTCCAGCAATTTATTCCTTTTAAAATTACGTAAATTTCGATAAGATTCAAAAAATCGCTGGGGATGTATCTCCAGCTTCTCATAATATTTAATTAGTAATTCGTCGTCCATCAATTGCTCAGGGTAACCGATATAAACTTGCGTAGATTCCAATTTATTAATATTTTTTCTACGGGCCGTCTCGTCTAACCATGTAATATGTTGCAAGACATGCAAAAATTCCCTTTTGATACTTTCGAAAATTTCAGTAGCTTGACTTTTCGAATCTAGGTTACTGTACTGTCGAGCGTAGAGGGCGCCAACAATAATCGGGAACCTAAACTTTCACAAAGTTAAATAAATAATCTAATAGCTCTTACATGATTTCAATTTACAATTGTGGTATTATTGAGAGACATTGCTTTTCACGAGATTCAGATTTTAAAAATGATAAACTATCCGAGCTGTGGGCACCTTTTGATTTGTTTGTTTGCAATGCCGAATGCATCAATAAAAACTTATCGGGTAGAAAAGGTATGGAATATTTTATAATTCGAAGGATTAAGTAGTCACAAATGACGGCATGATCAGTTTTTCCCAGGATCGAACCCAGCTGCATAAAATATGATTTCGCTCTCAGAAGAATTATCTCCGATTCATTGACGCTATGGTCAGTGGATAATAAACCATTAATGTATCCTAACCAATCCAAATATGGTAGAATTGATTGTAATGTTTTAATAGGAATCAAGCTATACGGAGGCTCATAGGCTTCCATAATATTGACAGGAGACAGACCCAAAGATATCTGAAATGTAAAGAAACTTTGTTGTACATGAGGTGAGTTGGATGATATTAGCTTCGACAAAAAAACGCGAAAAGCAGTTTCAGAAAAGTAGGAGCAGTTGTTTAGTTTAAAATTAAATAACTTTCTGATCCGTCCTATGAAAGCACGAACTGTTAATATATGTAATATATATATATTTACTAATTAACGAAAAAAATGAGAGGATATAAGGAGAGGAGAAACATCTCCACATGCAACGTCGCCATAGGCAACTTCTTAGAAGCGATAACGATTTGTCTTCTAGCATCTAAAGAACCCGTAAACTGGTTGCCAAGCAGGGAATCTGGCTGCTGATAGGCCTTTGCCGTCCACAAAATGAAAGTAAAAAGATTCCAGATATTTTTGAACATCTACCTGCGACAAATAACAAATTGCAACAAAGAAAAAGAAAAAGAAAAAGGAAATTACCCGGGGCATTGCGCCTACGAAATTTATCGCTCCGTCGCCTTGAATCTTCGAATACATTTGCAATATGTTCGATGTAGTCCATAACTTAAGTAAAGTTTTTTCTAAAGTCCGACAAAGGGAAGAACCCAAGTACTTTAGCTAGTTATGAAACTTACCGTTGCCAAATTCATCTCAAACATCATGGCAGCACGGACAGCAGAGCCTGCCATTTCGGGAGTAGCGTCCAACTTAATAGCCATTTTCACCAGGAAGTCGTAAAGAGCTTTAACTTCGGGGTGTTCAAAACCCTTAAATAAATATTTCGGTTCTAAACTAAAATTGGGTTTATTAATCTACAAATCGAAAAAAATACAATATATAAGTGAATGGGCTCAGACGAAACTCTGTAGAAGTAGAAATTCTGTGTAAATTGAAAAAAATTTCAATAATTGCCATTAATAGTTATATCAAATTCGAAACCCCATACGGAAGGCGACCGCCGACCCGTTTGCGAAAGTGGTGAGTGTATCTGAGATTCAAATCTCTCTAGGTGGAAAGAAAAGTCAGACAGACGAATAAAACGAAGGACAATCAAGCTGGTGAATGAATGAAAGGACGGACGGATGGATGAATTGGCGAAAGAATCGAACGGAAAAACTTACGAACGTGCAGGTTAGGGTAAGTCGGCGCGAAATTGTGCTCTGATGGAGAATGTTTACTTTGCTAAGCGTTTTTAATTAGAGCTTTTCTTGTTGTTTCTTTTTAATAATAAAGTTGGGGTACGCCGATCTTCTTATGGTACTTACAAAAGTAATCGAAAATCTTCCAGCGGATCTCGTACAACACAATTTAACTTACGGTCATTACAAGCTTCTCAGAATTTTCCGGATGCATTTCTACACCGAAACCAATAATATAATTAGTTTCTAAGCCTAATCTTTGTGCACTTTTTATTAAATCGGGCCAAAAACTTGAACCGCTACAATCTCTGCAGAAATATGGCCATTTATTTAACTGCTTGAGAATATCTTTCACAGGTTGCAAACCCAACTTGGTAAGCGTGTCTGCAACGAAAAACAAGAAAAAAATTATGAACCGCATAAAATGAATCTAAATGAGTGCTTTGATAATACCGGATAAAGTGAAACATCTGGAGGGCAAATGTCATAACGTAGTAGGGAGATTGTTATAGTTGTTATACTTAGCGGACAGGTAAACTTTTTACTTTACTGAAGTCTTTCAAGTGATTTTGAAATCAGCCTGACGAAAGCAAAGGGAAAATTAATTATCCTGGGGCAATGAGGTCTGTCTAAGCAGAACGAATAGACTGTCATGACTTAAACGAATAATGCGCTCATACTGATTAAGAGTTTTATTTTCATAACGGTGTGACATTTTCTTTTTATTATTTAATTATTTAAAATACTCTTTAAAGTATTAATATGTCCAACTTATTGAAATTGTACATCGGAATTACATTTCGATTTTAGATAGGTGGGGAGATCGGGGTTTCTGCATTGCACGTTCTTCTCAGAAGCGGGCTGATCATGATAAGTTTGTGGAACGTTCTGAGAAGGATGTCAATCGAAATACAAGCACGCATTGATTGAAACCCCGACGTCAACCGATGAGTAATTGAAAAGCAAGTTACATAATTCGATTTCTTATTGGAAAAGTCTAAACGCAGGTTTTTTTAAAGCGAACGTAGGTGGATATGAACCGTAAAAGCGCTCCCACATAATCTCACTTACCGTGATTTGTGCAGGCTTTGTAAAATACATGCGGTAAACCAAGATAACCATTCTTTTGCGTATGTTTGGGTGTTATAATTAATTCAGATAATTGTTTTGCTACTGTTTGCTTTAATTCAGTATAGGCGTCATTATCATTCTCCTTTGCAGCGATAAATGATCCACAAGCGAATTTGTAGAAATCTTCACAAGGATCGATCTGCAAATCCATCCTTTTTAATAACTGTGATGCTTTATTTAAACATTCATTATTTTGGCAAATTTTAGAGGTACAGGCGGGTACTATGGAAGCTGACAGAATCCATATAAGCAAAAGCGAAACCGTGCCCATAAACAAAATAAGTAACTTCGTTAATAATATTGAACGATTGCAGCATTTTCCTGTTATGGGCATTTCCGAATATGGGCGGGCCGGAGTTTAAAAACTTTTGAATTTTTATTTATGATAATTTTACAAAAGCACTTGCAATTTTTTCCGACAACAACTCGTAAATTATTATATTTGTGTTATTAAAGAAAAAATATTTTCATTCTCACTCAATTTTTTTCTGAAATAATAAAGACAAATGTCATAGAAGCAAACTTATAAACAGAAATGTTTTAATTAATAAAACCCATCGCATAGACATGAAGACAGATTGTTGTAGAACAGTTAACGTAAAAGATAAACAGACGTAAACGAATGCTCTACACAATATAATTAGTGGATTCCATATGATACGTTGTAGTGAAGAATTTGATCAATTGGTTCCAAGTTTTTGTCTAGAGGATCGTATTACCTTTTTATTATCGTTAGAAGAAATTCGGAAATCGATTCATATGTATATTGGATGATAAGCGGGATTTTCCCAAAAGAGAGGGGTTTTGTGCAGAAGCGTCTAAGTAAATACCTGTACCAAACTGAGTATCATGCTGCGATCTTATGAGAAAAACAAAGACGAAACGCTCACTTCATTTTGGACCAGTATGAAATCAAATGAAATTATTTATTCGAGAGCCTGCTAACTTCCAAAGAGACTTACGTCCACGCGAGTCATCTCAATCTTGAAATTCAATTATCTCAAATAAAGGTACATATTATTAATTTTTGTTTCGAAAATATTAAGCCCATATTTTTGCTCAAAAACTAAATAAAATGTGAAAGTCTAACATAGGAAGTAAAGTACATTCTCAAGTATTTTATCATTAAATTTCATCACATCATTAACTGATGTGTACTGTGTTTCAACTTTCGATAATTTGCTGATGAGTTGATACGTGGTAAAAACGTTGGAAGTTATCGGATGAGGCTTGATATTTAAAATGGGCCGCATTAATTAATGTACACGTCCATAGTGCACAATGAATTTCTCGAAAGAGGTACGGAATTTGGCTTTGGCCGAATCATTTATATCTACTTATTTTTTCTAAAAAAGCATAAAAAAAGTCAAATTCAATACTTCACAATAAAAGGTGGACGTGGCCGACCTTCTCCATCTTTACGCGAGCGCTGTAGCATCACCCACAGAATGTACGTAGCTATTTTGGTCGCTTTATCTGCTGCACGATGTGAGTAATAAGTTTTTGGGTTTTTAAAAATAAAGATGAAGTACTGTAGAAGTGTCCTTCGGCAATTTCGCTCATTTTTATTATCAACGTCCGTGCAAGAGCTTCGAAACTTTTGACAAAATAAAGATTTGAATGAATTCCTCCAGTGCTATATACACAGAATACTTTTATCAACAGATAAGAAAGGGGTAGTAAAGCAGGACATTCGCTCGCAGCCGATAATAATTTTCTTACTTGTTTAAACACCGAGAATATTGCACAAAACAGACAAGTTCTTGTTTTATATTACATTTATTTTATATTTGTCTATTATTTATTTTAAAATGTTTACTTCATTTTTATATTTATCCGGTATATCTCACTTTTCATCCACACATTGATTCTTAAAAAAAAATATAAAAATAAAAATAAATAAATACAAAACAATAAATGTAACAAATATTCAATGTCATGAATTTTTACATATCTCTCTTTAAATCTAAAACATAACACAAAAAATGATAATACAAGTTAACTAGAAATGTTGAACATAAATAGAGATTTTATATATACATATACATAAAAAGAAAGCACAAATTTATTAGAGAGAAATATTGAAAGTATATGCCACACCGCGACGATCTACCAAACGTGACATTTGTGCACTGGATTCATTGGTGAACCTTCGGGACACTGAAAATCTCGAGAGAAATCTTTTGTATTGCTCAATGTACCCAAGACACGAAACTCATTGGGCGAATGAGCGCCGGTGGTAATGCGCATTCTAAGAGATTCTATTTAAGCAAATCAGTAATTAGAACGTTAAATTCAAAAATTATTCTAGAAATACCGACCTTTACGAATTTTAGCACACCAAGTTTGGGCGGCAGATATCCAAAACATTTGTTCTGGCGTATAGTCTAGACCCGGCAACCTGGGTTCCGCACCGTTTTGGGCAACCCAATTTTTATATGCCCAATACGATTCTTTCAGACCACCATTATCCGCTATATTTTCACCCTGAGTATTGATGCCGTTTAACTGATAAACATAAAAGATAGTCAAATCGTTTCTTCAGGCTTATAGAAAAATCTTCTCGGGCGCTTCAAACAATTCCTTTCATGGGGACGGAACATTTCGATTCGTTCTTTCATTGAATTTAATCCAAGTTTTAGATAAATCATACAATTACTTACTACTTACGATAAAATGGGTTTGACGACCTCAGTAAAATCGTATTCTGCACATGCAGTATATCTCCTTAGTTATTTATGTCTGGATACACGATTACTTATTTTAAGGAAAACCACCACCAAAAAAAGGAAATTATTTCAAGCACCCAAAATATTCTTTTTACCTTTAAACCAGTCAACTGGTCTGTAAAGTTACCATATTGTTCTATAATACATTTAGCCTTTTCCAAATAGGCTTTTTGTGTATTCTCATGCCACCAATCTACTAAATTACCGTCCACGTCAAACTGCCTTCCTTGATCATCAAAGCCATGAGTAATTTCATGGCCTATAACAAAGCCAATGGCTCCATAATTCATATATTTGGGACGTTGTGCATTAAAGAAATGTCCTTGCAATATACCAGCTGGGAATTCTGAAATTTCATATTCATTATTAGTTCGTCTAAGAAAATTTTGTTTAAAGTGCTTCTGCTTCCACTTACGTATACTATTCTCTAAGGATGAATAAAATGCATTTACTATGGCTGGTCGGGCATGGCGCAACCATTCGGTTTTGTTAATCGGTTGGCGTAATTTATTAAATGAATAGTCAGTGCCTATTACGTAAAAATACAAAGAGACGTGCTTGTTTTAATTTGTAGCAAATACAACGTGAAAGCATTGCACTTTTTACCTATTACGTTCATTTTTAAAAATGATTCAAAATATTTATCCGGATCGATTTCGTATTTTTCATAATATTCAGCCAATTTATTGTCATCCAATAGCTCGTCGGGATAGCCGATATGTACGGCCATTGATTCTACTTTTTTAATCGCTTCTTTTCGCGTATCTTCATCCATCCAATCCACTTCCTCTAATATCTTATGGAAGACATTCCTAATACTCATGACCATTCCCAAAGCGTTAGCTTTCGAGTCTTCTTTGAAATGTTTACGTACATATAAGGAACCCACCGCGATAGACAAACTGTTGAAGTCATATAATGATCATGATTATTGTTGATTTGGTTGGTCAACATAGTTATTAAACGAGGAATATGAATAAGTGATTTTGAATCATTTGTTGTTGTTGAAGATTCATTTCGTCAGTTATACATATTGTGTAAAATGATAATGTATAAAGACTTGGATATGATTTGATAATATAAAAATAAATAATACTTTAACTAAAAATTAAAATTAAATAATTCAATATATATATACTGCTATTTCCGAAAAAAAAAATTAGTGAAAATTTAAATATTCAACATTAGAAACAATATCTTTTAAAAAAGGGACTGCTAAAGGACTTGTGTACAAAGATCTCGTCTAAAGAAATGCTGAAGAATATAAAGCGCGAAATTTCAATAGTCATTATTCCTTCAGACTCTTTCGCTTATAATAAACTTATTCCGCAGTAGTAGTTTGTGCTGTTCGAAGAAAAAAGATACGTGGCAATTCGACTAGTAAGACGAACGCACATTAAAAACAAAAAATTTGTGGAAGCGCATTCTTTGTAAGCTATTAGATGCGCTAACGCGCCAATTTTGCGATGGCGATCGACTAACCTTCCTTTAATTAACCTGGCTTTCATATATGCACGTTTCGAACTCTTAAGCCTCACTTTACGTCTTTTAAAGTAGATGCACCGATTGAAATTAATTTACAAAATGTTTAACCATCTTCTTACCGGTACGTCGGTAATTTAAAAGTTCACCGTGCGCGAAAGGGTGACAAAATAATCCTAATAAATGAGAACATTTTTGGCCGTTTCGTTGTTCCTGGCTTAATCCGTAAAGCCTAATATGTCGACCGGTCATCGAACTGTCATTGAACCGCAATTGTAAAAAAATTTCGCTATTCTATAATACCAGATTGTTTCCATTGTCCCTACAACAAATGTTTAATTTCTAAGTAATAAACTAAAACCTAAATTTTTTCGCTTTTAAAATTATCAGTCTTCTTATTTTACATTTTAATGTAGGCGACATCTTTGAAGGCGCAGATGCTTTTAACGTTTCCGCGAAATTGGAAGGTGGTTGTGGGTCTAAAGGAAAAATCCGTAATATTGATAGAACTAAGAAAGTCTGGAAAAAAATAACGATATAATAATGAGATTTATTCACCAGCGAAAATTCAACTACTGTTTTCTTCGATCTACACATATATATTTGATGAAGTTGGAATATTCTTGTTGAATAGAACACCTTTGTAGTGTTTACAAACGTCATTCATTAAAAGAGCGTCGTTACCGTAAAAAGCAGAAAAGTTATCTAACCATTGTACTTGTAAGCCTTCGTTTTCATGACAAGCAATTTCATTCAGACACTCGTTTGCGTTAACAACTGATAAGCGATGAGTCTTTTGCTTACTCTATTAATGCTCTTTAAGGAGATTTTGCCCAATAAAGCATCAAAAGGAATGTTTATGATTAATTCTTCTATGGCAGTTGCCAGTGCGGTGAGTCACTCACGAAGATGATTTGTTAATTGCAGCGCTTATTAAATGATAGACCCGATGATAAGCATGGAAATAAACCAAAACCTTTTATGGGCATGAAAAATTGTAAGAAAAATTCTGTTATTCGTAATTAAAAAGAAAAATCCAATTAAAAACTAAAAGGTTACGCGCATTAAAAAAGAAAATTTTGAAAACTCAACCGAAAGAAAGGTTAAAAATGAAAGTTATCAATTTTAGGTAATAGAAACACATTATACCCAAGGAGATCCTCGATTTCGAAGCTGCAAAAATAAAGAGAAAAGTCAACGTACGATTCATAACAATAGCCAAACAAGATCGTCACTACTTAAAAACTTTGCACAAACGATTCAATTTTTAAATATAGAAGAAGTAAAGGTTACAATAAATTCTTACCTGCCTGATGTAATGTCAACGCACTCTTTCCAACGAGCTTCTTGTTCTTCGCGTCCAGTTACTGCTGTGCTATATTTTAGTTGGCGTTTACGATATTCCTCCGATAGAAAACCTACCGAAAATGCATGTATGCGCCACATCATATAATTGCAAATAGTCCGTTTTGGCGTCTTTTCCAATAGTTTGCCTAGGTTTTCAAAAAAGCTTGGGACAGCCACATTGACTAATTCATCTTCGTTGACTTTCAATTCAGCTGGCAACAAAGCATTAATGTAATCCAACCAATCAACGTAAGGATATGATTGTTGTATTTCTGTAATAGGGTGCAAGTTATACAACTCGCTAGAATTACGACGTTTTTCATTAGGCCACGAAATCTAGGAAGTATTCTTTATAAATAAAAGCAAAATTATTCTCGTTGATTTTATACATTTGCCAAATTAATTTCGAATTCCAATGCTTCTTTCATTTCCGACTGTGCGTCTTCTTTGTCTGCTCCAAATAAAACTGCCATGTCAACCATGTAATCATAATAAGCCTTTACTAAAGTTTCATTGAAACCTTTGATCAAAAATTCGCGACTTAATCCAATATATGATTGGTCCAACTGGAAAATCAGGCAAAAATTCAAATTAACAGAAACTTTCCTTAAGAAAAGCTTAAAACGCTTACATCAATTACACGTGTTGTGCTGTTCTTCAAATCGACACTAATGGAAAAATCTACTATATAATCCATACTTAGACCTAAGCGACGAAACTTTTTAATGGTCTCCTGCCACGTCCATGTGTCTTTCGGATCCCACATATCGCCTTTGACAACAGGCCAACCACCTAACGATTCTGATATATCTGCTATGGGCTTACCACCTAGCTGTTCAATTAGAGCTGCAAAAGAATAAAAAAAAACCTGACTTGAAAAAATATGACACTCGCAAATTTTGATATCGCAAAAATTTCGTCGCAGATGAGTGGAATTTTTATTCCATGAATACGATTACTAAAAAGGTTTATCAAATTAAATGCCACAAAATACAACCTTGTCCAACATCTAGGTTTTTATTGGTGCTCCTATTGTGTTTCTATTTCTATATCTAACAGCCGAAAAGAACGGATATGACATTTCTGATATATAAAACGTCTGTTCTCTTTAAATCTAAACTTACTTTTATTCATGCAGGCTTTATATAGAGCATTTGGCAAACGGAAATGTTTCGGTTGCGTGTCAGACGGCTCTTCCATTATAATGTCTTTAAGCTGTTCATGTAACTTGTCCGTTATTATGGAAAATGTGTTGACTGATGTTTTATCGTCTGGTATTTGTAGCTCATCGATATATGTACCGCAAGCGAATTGATAAAAATCATCGCACGGCTCAACTTCGGGTTTCATTTTACTCAATACAGCTGATGCTGTATGAATACATTCTGTTGTTAAGCAAATCTTTGACTTTTCATCCATTTGCGTAGGTGACATCATAAAGGTAGTCGCTTTATCTCCGGCTGTAGGTACCTTATTGTGAGTGGGACGATCGTCATAACCGTGCAATGCCTGGGCGGGATTTGGTGGAACATTCATTTCTAATCAAAAGTTAAGATATGAATAAAAATCGTTTAATTTTATAAAGAGAATTTTACAGACCCTCCACCATTTGTTTTGATAATAGAACCACTACTAAGCCAATTACTAGACCAACAATAGCTATGAAAGCAAATATTGATAACAAAGTAAGACATCTTTCTAAAGTAGTGCGTCGCCGCCACCAATTTGGATTTCTGAAAATATATGTAATAAATGAAAAGAAATGAATAAAATAATTTTCAGCTTTTTTTTAGTTTTATTATTGTTGCCAACTAAAAATAAAAGTTATTAACCTTTAGTTCAGTTTTTAAACAAACTGGTTTTCAGTTTACCAATGAATAGCAATCAGAAAAAGAGGCTAAATATAATTTCAATGTGTAGCTGCCGCGGTGCCACGATTTTGTTGTTTGCTAGCCTGCTTGACTATCTATTTTTAAAACTGTTTCACATATTCGGCATTTACAAAGCACTTTTTCCGTAAACCGGACTTTTGGCTTTTGCGTGCAATTTACATATTCTCATGAGCCTATGTACAAATGTTTTTCTATCGACATTTTTTGCAAAGGAATAGATTACATTAACATTTTCATTAGAAATCTCCGATTGAATTCCAAATCTGCTTAACCAATCGCTGTGAAGCCATAGCGCTTAAGCAGTCACAAAAGCGAAATGCTTCCAATACTTATATTAAGGGCAAACTAATTTGTTAAGTTTTTTCGTTACAAAAATGTAAAGAAAGCTAATTTTGAATACCCACGAGGTCAGGCAGTTTTTCGTTAGTGGTGGTCATGCCAGCGTGTAACTCAGGATCATTTCCATATTTTTCGTTTTATTCGAAGCAAATTATAAATTAGTATTGCCGAATTTTGAAAAAAAAATACCTGGGGACATTTGCAGAGAATGCACTTTGGCGAAAACGAGGTTTCATAAAATATTGTTGTTGTTATTAATGTTATTATTATAAATTTAGCCAGAGAATAAATTGTAAGACTAAAGTCTTAGAGTACTGGAATCTAAAGCTTTCGGCTTTATTAAAAACTCTACCGCATTTGAGATTTCAACCCATGACCATTGAGTTGCTAGTCGAGACTCTTACCTACTGGACCACTGAGGCGGATTTCATAAAATTGGATCGTATAATTTGTACACTTATTTTGAAAGCGTATGTGGGTTTAAATTACGTATTTTGAAACGTCAACGGAAATTAATAGACGCATTATAGCATACCTTAAAGTCGGGTCGCCACTATAAAATCATTTAATATTTAAGTTAATGGTTATTTCAAACATGATTATCGAATATAATTACCAGTTTTACTGACCGTTTCCAAAGGTTCTTACAAGAATTACTTATAAATATTTTTTTAAAAATTTTTGTGTAAAAAAGAAAAATCACAAACTTACAGTGAAGTCATGTGAACTTTTCAGTAATACTTTTTTATTTTGTTGAATATTCTTTAAACTTAAGGTGAAATCAATCTTAAAAAACAGAGCTTTTCCAAATTCCAAGGTTAATGCTTTAAGTATTGTTTAACTACCAATTTTACGCTACACTGAGTTCTTGGCAAATTTTTATACGTATTACTGCTAGATAGAAGTAAATTTGCCAATGATTGCGTATTCGTCGAATCTTGTTGTATGCCCCAAGTTGGTAAAAATTAAATTTTGAAAATTAGTTTTCAGTTTTGCTAAATAATTTGCGAACTGTAATAGACTAAGAGAGAAAAGCCGCGAATATGATCTAACGTTTCCCTGTTTAACTCCATTATCCATGCGGTTGAACCTTTGCAGTAATATACTTGATTCGTTATGAAGCCTAACGCTTGAAGTCTCAGGACTTAAAACGTCTGAAATTCAATTATCGTATCTAGACAATATAAAACGTTGCGGTTGCCGGATATACATAAGTTCGTGAGCGGGTTTCTTTTTTTTTGTACTTCTTTTGAGCTTGTGCTATAATCTTTATTCAATTTTCTTTTGACATGTTTTCAAGAGACATACCGTTGCGATAAAGTTGAACGTCTTTACGTCTCGTTAAACGAACGATTGGATATTTTGTGCCGGGTGAATAATAAGTAGGCAAACGAATTGTAAAATCGATCTGCGGAGCAGCAGTAGTCTTAGAGTCGTTCTGTATATGTTCTGAATATACTTAACAAGTAAAAAAAGCAATGGACGTTCAAAGTCCCTTATGTCAATTATATGATGGATTGTATATTAGAGATGAAACAAATATTGTGCCTTGAAACATTACAAATGTCTTTTTCTTCAAAACACGTGTTTCGATCTTATCGTATTAATTTAATCAATTTTCATCCGACAGCACCGAAATTTTTGCTCCAGAATCAGTTCTACATTCTAGTGAGCAATGTCGGATTTTTGCAATAAATTAAAATCTCTCGAAAAATCATTATCGGTGACAATTTTGTTTTAAAATTCATTTTTGGAAAAATATCTTAAGGCACTCATTAGATTTTGTACCACACATTCACAAATTATTTGGTCAGCCGTGTTATATTGAAAGGTGCGATACAACAAAAGGAAGCAAGCAGGAGTGGGTTTACGGCTGTGGATAGCGAATCCGTTAACCTGCCGAAGGAAATTTCGATATTATCATTTATTGAATTGACATCAGTTGACTGTTTTCGATGTGAAATAAATTCTTTATTCGGTACACGTTCAGCCAATTATTTATGATGTCATCGACGTGTGAATAACAAATGTAAATATGTACACAAAAGACGAAGCGAATAAACAATTTCCTTACTCGAACGATAATAAATTTGTGTAATATTGCTTATATAATGAAATGTACCTTCTTCGAACTTGTTCTTGTTTCGCTTTATCGAGCTCTTGAGTTTAAGCCAAAAACTTTTTAAGTGTTTGCATGACAAAATAGAATTTGGAGAACAGTCATTTGCTGCTGATTCCTACATTTTAGAATTGTGTTACCCTTTATTCTACTTGGGAAGTGGCAATTTTACGCATGTGGTTGCAAACGACTTTTGTCAGCGCCAATTTATAACGTCAAAGTACTATTATTCAGTGGGTTTTGTCTAAAAATTTCGAAATTTGGCAATTTTTTTCCATTTAACGACGTTTAAGAATAAGGCGTTATATGGGGAATGGTCGAAAAAGTGAACCGATCCGAACCATTTTCAATAGTCAGTTCTTCGGTCAAAATTTGATGGGTTTTTCAAAACATCTTAAAAATTGGGATGTGTAGGTTGAACACAATTATCCATGGCCAGACGTCGCATGGACAGACGAAGAGAGAAGCGTACATCGATTCAAGAAATGATTCTGAATCCATCGGTACAATCAAAAATGGGTATATATGAAGTCATTCTGCGTGTCCCATACGTCCGTACACATGTAATATACCACACTTGTGGTGTAGGGTATAAAAAATAAAAAAATAATAGTAACAATAGGAATACTTTTCTCAAAATTTTGGAATTTTCATCATTAACTAGAATAACTAGTCGTACTAATATTTTACTCGGTAGCAATTATGCGTTTATGTTGCTTTGCGATAGGTATCGAAAAAAGTGCAAACGTTAACGGCCGATTGCTCGTGATTGGCAGCTATAAACCCAAAATACAAAATTACGATCGACTTACTGGATTGTCGATAGCCGTAGACCGACCACAATTTTCGCTGGAGCTGTTTCTCCGTTTTGATTCCCAGAAGTATGAAGACGATTTTCATAGGATTTCGTAGGATTTGCGGTTTCATATACAAGAACCCTATATGAATACCTATTATAGTTTTTTTGTTTCTTTATTACTTTAGAGAATTAACCCTACTTCGAATGCACACATGACGATGTTGTGCTCTTGAAAAACATTTTTTTCATTTTGAATAGGAAGTCTTAATAATTAAACTTGTCTTTTTAAATATACTTATTTTAATTGTGTTTACAACAATACAATTGCCGTTATAAGTAAATACAGACTTTATGTTCATTTTAATTAAGGCGTCAGTGATAGTAATTTTTCATAAATTAGTTACTTGATATTAAACATGATGCCTAATAATAAAATAAAGAAAGGCGTTCGCTAAGTACCCTAAAATACGAAAGAATACTTAGGACAACAATTTTGCTGATTCTGGACTATAGCCTTTAATAATCATAGATAAAGAGAAGAGAAAAGAAGAGATTAAAAGAGAAATTGAAGTTAATGATTGAAGAGAACATTAACAATATTGAATAGAGCGAGAAAATTGTATATAATTTACAAGATTTCAGTCGAAGGCTAAAATTCAGTTCACAATCGATAATTTATGTATTACTTGTCGTTTAGAAGTTTACCTCAAGATTAGACTATGTCAAGGTTTGTCAGGATCAGAATATTAGACAAAATAAATGCTACCAGAGCATCTTTAAGTGAACATTTCAGTAATTACCAGCCTGTCTGTCTGTCTGCCTGCCTATCTGCTTATTTGTTTTTACGGGATAGTCTTGATTAATTTAGATAATAAAATCAGTCTGATTATGCAGCTGAGCGCACTATAGGAAGATATAACAAGATAGATAAAAATATTAACTCGTAATAATTGAAAATACGGTCAGATTTATCTAAATGAATATAAATTATTTTTATTTCGACTCTTACAAAATTGCAAAGAAAGTACTTTTTACTTAATGGTTACAATAATGGTTATTGAATTTTTTAATAATCGCCAGTAGTAGCCTTTATGAGAATAAGAAAAGCCTTCAATAAATTGTAAACAATATTGATGTTACTCGGGGAGTAATGTGCATATAAATGTAAACGTATAGCTAATTGCATTCATCGATGATAACATGAATATAAATTGTTTTTTTGACGTTACGTATTGATCGATAGATCCCTGGTCTTAAGTCGACAAAAGTTGAAAGCCTATTCGTCCAAATTAATTCTGGTTCATATTCTAGTATTGAATCTGATTGCAATTCGATATATTTGAAGGGTCCCGGAAGCGAACTTAATTTATTAAACCGAATGTATTCGTTAGATTTTTCACATTTTATGAGAATCCTCCTTCGCTGGAATTGATATTCCGACGCAGCCACATCCATTCGAAATTAAATGTGATAATCCCCGTATAATGGCATCAGAATCGTGTGATATAAGTAAATATTAAACCTACTCGCATAAGATTAGTTCAAAGAATCTATTTATACCTGTGTAAACTATGACCTGTCGACTATTATGTTTGCAGAGGTTACAGAGCTGCACATAGTATACCGCGGCATTTGTTACAAGAAACATTTAAGCAGAAAGTACTGCAATAGTAAGCAGATGCTGTGTTTCTCTATCTGTCACTTACAAGTAGTCTGTCTTTAGATAAACAACTTGTTTTACAATATTTGCCTTTTTTGCTATTTTTATTTAAAAAAGGCGAAAATAACAACGAAGCTCTTTTAATTGCTGTCTTCCTTTTTTTACTAATTAATATTAGTGCACTTGTTCTGTTGTATTAGTGCAAACGTTTTCTTTCAACACAGACAAACAACACAACAAAGAATATTTGCAAAAAAATATGAAAAATTCAATAATTTAGAAATTTTATATTAATTGTTTTTCGATTTTAGCCACGATTGAATTAAAACAAGTCAAGGTGAGCACTTAAATTATTGATACAAAAACCACATAGTTTGCTGTTGTTGAACAAAAAAAAATTAATAAAAACGGTTTATGTGAAGCGTTTTTAAGTGAGAAGTGAACAAGTAAGAAAGTTATATTCGGCGTGGGCCGAATTTCGCATACCCACCATTATGCTTTTCGCATTCTACTCTCCAAGTTCTTTTATTTGATGCCCATATCGCTGGTATTATTAGAAGAAACAATTAATCGCGGCGTCTACCCTATATATTTTAAAATTAACCCGCTTTCAGGCAGAGGACACCTGTACAGAATACTTTTAAACATTGCTGCCTTGTTTGCCTTATGATAAATAAGCATAAAACCATAAAAAGGTGAATAAAATAAAATTTAATTGCTCCTAACTTTGTGTCGGCATGGCCGATTGTTTCCATTCTCGGACGTAAAGAGTAGAGAGAGAGAGAGTGTTTCGTAAAGTAAATGTGGAAAATTTCAACCTCCTACCTTTTATAAATTCTGAGTAACAAGCAAAAACCCACAAATTTTTGTTAAAAAAAAGGAGTTGCGTTCAGTTTACAGTCCACTGGGCACTTCTGTTTTGACCAATTCAGCCCATTTTTGACACCATCCTGCGTGCAGAAACTTCCAATATTTCTATCAAATTTGAAGTCGATAACTTCATTTTTGCGACCGGGAGAGTACCAAAAACCCACATCACAGACGGACAGACATGGCTAAATCAACTCACAATTTTTCGCTGATCAAGGATATATATACTCTGAAGCTTCCTTTTGGGTGTTACATACATTGTGGAAAAAAACGAAATGGATATACCGCCAACTTACAGTGGTGGGTATAAAAATAATTATAATTTAAATTAAATTGTTTTTGAGCAGAGAACTTCCTTTTGGTATTTCTGTCCTCAAGGGGTACTATTGAAATTGTTTTTGCGCGATAGATTTTTATGTTTGTTAGCAGACTGAAGAAATTGAGGCGGCGCGATAGACCTTGGAGATGATTGAGATGGATTGGACAAACGGGAAATTTTTGGCAATAATGTTGCGACTGTGCTTAGCTTCGCTGGTTTTTATCCAACCAAATACCACGCCGTGCGTTATTAGTTGGAATTTTTGTGTCTACTTTAAGAAAATATTCCTGGGTTTAATTTATTTATTTATTTACCTATTTATTTATTCATTTTGTAAAGATACCGTCAAAATTGATAAATTAACCGTTTCTTGGAAGCTTCCTAAATAATTTGCATTTGAGATTTACTTACTTTTCGGTAACTTATGCACAAATCTAACGTTGTGGTAATTTTGTTCCTTTGAATCTAATTGCAAATACAGACCAAATCTGTTTGATTATCAAGATGATCAATATGATCAAGATCCAAACATTTTCGAGAATTCGCCTTGGACATACAATTGCAACTCACCAATGGATTTTAAAGAAGTCTCCCTCCCCAATGTGCAGTTGTAGACAAATGCTTACTATAAAGCACATTCTCTGCGACTGCCTCAACTTTTCCTTGGATAGAAGTATTGCATTCAGAACAGAATATTAATTCAATA
>CCAG010014356.1:0-13261 GCA_001077435.1 Glossina morsitans morsitans
AGACACTTCCTTAAGACTGGTTGCCGCAACACAAAGTATTCGTTTTCAAGAACGCAAAGTGTACTATTTCAAACTGTAAAACCGCGAACACGAAACCATAATCAAATTTGGAACTAACATAGATCGTCCACATCGCCATGACGTTTTTCTTTTCTATTTTTTGTTTTGTTCCCTACACCCGTAAGTCATAACGGCATTTCCCGATCGTAAATCAACTCTCCTACAAATAAACAAAATTAAAATTGTAACAGCAAATTCGAAGATCAAGTATTTTTAATCTACCTGAAATTATATCTTCTAGATTTACAGCCCGTTACAGTTTAAAAACTTATTTATACTTTGCTTCATACAAAAGCTGCTGGGATGCAAGCGGCGCATTGTTAACATGTTATGTTAACAATGTTAACGTACGTTAACATTTTTGAAACACCACAAAATATATCCTACAACATACATCGTTTCTTTTTATATATGTGCTGTTTGCTATGGAAAAGTTTGTATCATAGAATCTCTTCTGTGCGCAGCAGTAGACATACAACTTTAGATTTTCTCACCGACCACTGAGGGAAGGGGTACTTATAATAAACTTTTGTGTCAATGCTGGACGAAGGCTGCGAAATGGGACAGCACCAGATAGTTATTGTGGTGACGTATACGCACTGTTATGAAAACAAAAATTGTAGTTAGCTTGTTTAATGCATATACAAAGCACAAATTTTAGAAATCTTGGATGAATTGCATGCGGAGGTGCTATGATTGTAGTTTTCTTACCAGTATCGTTTTTCAAATTTTTTCTCATTAAATCACACTTCAATAATTGTTCCGATGCTTAAAAATTAAATTCGACACACTATTTGGCACTCTCTGATGATATTCCGTTCAACAATTTTAAGAATCATAAATTTTTAATTTATTATTTTTCAAATTTTCCCTTAAATATTATTTTTTTGTTCTTGAAGAATTTTTCATCATTTGCATACCCTGATATACTCCTGTATAATACCCGCTCATATACCATGACATTAGCATTGCTGATAGATGTTCTGAATCTTCACTTTTCTTACCGGAAGCGACCATTGGAGGAATGGGGGGTAGAGGAGGTGTGATTGTATTTTTCTTGTTACTCTCTTTTTTCAAATTCTTTCCTACTGAACTACTCTTCAGGAAATAATCCGATGATTCATCAATCTTAGATTTTGAGAATTGGAGTCGGCGAACTTTTTTACCCCATGATGGAACGAGATCACATACATGTACTTCTTGTTGATTATCATAGCCAATGTACTTGAGAATGCAAGTCCCAGCTTTCGAATTAATTGATAATATTTTTGCTTCATAGTCCTTACCATCGTCATATGTTGCACGTACATAATCTCCAACTTTATATTTTATTTCAGAAATGTTGTACATCATCTCTTCAATTTCTGAAGTCGATTTGTTAGCGTCATCTTGATTAATTGAAAATTTACTTGTAGACAATGCTATGCGCCTTGCTAATTCTTCCCTAGCTAATTTACAGAGTGATCGTATGCTTTGATTAATAAAGTATCATCCCATGTATTTTCGACTTTTTCGGCTTGCTCTAACTGAAAGTAAACATTAATATTTTGTAACTGTGAAATTATATTCAATTTAAAATTAATGCGAATTCGCTGAAAGTGATATTTGCAAGGAACATATTCAAGGCATTTAATTCACAAAACTTTTTTAGAAAGTGAAATTTTAATGTTCTCTCCTAGCTGTAATAAAATGTTAAATATTTATGATTTATTTCATATTCGAAAAGCAATCTCGTAATAGAAAAATATCATTTAAGGGGGAGTTTTCAGTTCCGTTGAGAAATTGAACATAACACGTAATGGATAAATGGATTATTTTTACGGTAGATTTCAGTTTGAATTTGAAAAGTACTTCATAGTTTCGAAATATATTTTCAATTTTAGTGTCTTTTTGATTTACGATCTTTCTTGTGAGAAATATGTCGGCCAATATGAGTGATAAATCTAATTAAATTAAAAATTGGGCAAACATTAGTTAATATCGAAACTTCATATTCAAAATCACAAAAACTTCAGATTTAGACGAAAAAAACTAATCCAAGCCGAAACAGTTAAATTACGCCTGTTTTCAGAGTTTTTTTGTAAACAAACGTGCTCTACTTTAACTTTTTAAGAAATAATTATGGTATGGTAAGTGTGTTCAAAATCATTTGTAGAATACCCACCCATTCGACGTTGCTTGTCACCCAATCGATGAATGTAACCTTTATACATCATGTGTTGGTTAGCGCAATCAATATGTTATAGATTCTAAGCTGCTCTTGATATCTTTAACTTTCTTTTGTTTTTTTTACTTCTCGTAAGGATCATGAAAACAAATTCTTAACGTCGCAAACGGATTATGCAATCAGTATGTCCAAAATTATATTTATTTGGCTCATTGTTACGTTTGCAACACAGAAACCATTTGATTATTTTTATCGAAAGTCATTTATGCCTTTTTAAATTTTATACCTTAAGAAAAGGATGAAACATTATTCCAGTAGACAAGAAAATTAAATAACTCCAATAACTCAAAAAACATAGGCTGTTTAAGGATATTGGAGGAAAAATTGGTAGAAACTACAGACAAACTCGGTATTTTGGAAACGTTCAAATTCTACCAAGACAACGACCTTAAGCCTAACTCCGGCATAATTCAACAATGGTGCTTATATAACTCCTCCAAAGTGCTTCACCAAGGTAACGACCTCAAGCATAAGTCTCGATTAATTCAAGAATGGCTCTAATATAAGTGCCCGAACGTACTTCGCCCACTTCCCTCTCTTGAACCTCGTCAAAAATATGTGGGATAAATTGGAACGCCATGTGCGAAAACGTTCAATCCCTTCCGTCTAAGATATGAAAAGCAGATTATAAGAGGAATGGGGTAAGATCACTGTTTCCTACACAAGAAAAATTATACAAAATACATCAAAATGTTTAAATGACGTTATCAAGCAAAAAATATACCCCATCAAAAATTAATTTTTAATAGTATACCCTTTTTTATCTTCGTTTCCTTTTTTATATGAAAAAAAAAAAACCAATGTTAATGAAGCTATGTTTTTTGAGTTGTTGCAGACATTTAATTTACTTGTCTACTGAAATAATGTCTTGTTTGTTTTCTTTTTGTATTTTAATATGCATTCGCTAATAGTATAAAATAATGAGCATTTTTGTGTTTGGACAATGGACTAGATTTAACAGCGTTTACTTTTTGTCAAGCGAAAAAACCCAATATTAACGAGACTCGCTATAGGCGTTTTTAAATAAGAAAAATTTCAATGCCATGTCAGTCAAAAACCCGCTCCAAATTTTTTAATAACAAAAGAGTATTTTCACGACAATCTTTAATTTAATCAAACTTTTACTTACGTTTGCTTTCTTTGTTGACATGATTAGTCGAAGCAATTAAAATGCACGCTATTTTATGTAGACATTTTATTTGCGTAATGTCTTACACAAAATTAAACGACAAAGAATTACTTGGCAAGTGTTTAACAGGGTTTGCGATTTCAGTACTGCAAATGAATAGCGTTTTCATTGATATGTAAATTACTTATTCTTTTATTTAATATATACTATTTTAGGAGGAAATCTGTGAAGTTTTCAACATAGCACAACCCTTCATCAAAAAAAAATGTGGATGTCACAAAACAGCCGTTTTCAAGCACAAGTGCCGGAGAAAATTATGTGAACTATTAGCAAAAACTATGGAGAACACAATGAAGCTTCGACTGTATCTTCGCAATTGACCAATTAAGTTGTCGACACAATAAAGAGCTAACACAATGATGCGTTATCCCAATTTTAGGAATGATACTTCAACTTTGCCAATTTTTTACGAGACGCCATATGGTTTTGCGACTACACATAAATAAAAGACAAAACGTAGAAGAGACAGAGATGAGCGTTTCTTTTAAACTTAAGAATTATTTATCTAATTTATATTTATTTTGTTACTTTTTTTTATATTATGTCAATTGTAATTTTGATTTATATTATGTATTATATGACAGTCGTTCAGAATACGGTCATAATAAATAAGTACGTAATGGAAAAGATGCATTACCCACGAAAAAAAATGTGGAAACAATGCATTTGAGTTCGGTATAGTGGTTGTTTGGATATATAAAATTTGTTACTGAATAGTTGTCGCCCAAATGCCGAATTCCTCAAGACCGTTTTGGGAAGCATAAGCTTCGATATCTATGGCTGTAAAAATGTAGTTTGTATTACACATTCCCCTCAATGGAGTAACGACTTAAAAAATTCTATAAAAGTCGTTTGTTTGTTTCTTAATATAAACACTTGTCTTTGTAATTCGGATTTCCGGCGAGAAATAATTATGTGTTTTTCCCCGTTGCAGCCATGTAAAGAGGAACGTTCTATCTGTTATTGTAATTCTGAATTATTTTTTTCTATCGACGTTTGTTTGGCAGTGCTGTGCATGCAGTTGCTAAGTTATGTCATATAATTTCGCATATTTCGTTAACAATTTTGCGTACAGTTAAAAGGCCCATTTTAAATGAAAGAGACAGGTGCTGCATGTTATTACCGTGGGCTAAGTATCTAATAAATCAAAGTCCATATGTGAGCATTTAAATCCAATCCTCTTATAGAAATACACGAGCATGAAAAAAGAAAGTTTTTCGTGAAATTCGAGACAGCATGCACTAGTTTGTAACATGTAAAAATTGTTTTATTAGAGAGTGATAAATAGTTTATTAGGATCCATTAATGCACAAAAATATATCTACTATATGTATATATACGCATCAATCAATAGTCTTTATCGTTAGTCAATAAACAAACGTGTTTATTTTAGATTAGCTTCCTTATTATTAATTTTTATGAATTTATTGTTTACGTTGATTTCTTTATATATACTTCGAAAACCATATGTTTTTGTTTGCATTTTCTATAAAACAATATGCTAGTCCGGCTGATCATAGTAATTACCACTTGGTAGCTTTCAACCCGAAAGTGAATATAACGCCTAATTGTGTGCTCACCCTTCCAATTTCTTGAAATCTTTCATGGTTACGCAAACACATTCATTTGGACAATGTGGCCAAAATGCGGTCAACACCACGACTTTGAAAAAGTTCGCCTAATTCTCTTTTTGCACTACAGACACCTTTCCACAAAATTCGTGTAAAAAAAGATATTGGCTAAAAGGAAAAATAGTGGATGGGTTCCAGACCTAAAAAAGGCCACTGAAAAGTACAATAAGCAATACTAAAATATTCTTGTTAGAGTGGACTTAGGAATTTATTTTGCGTTTACACATTTTAACCCGTTAAATATATTATAAAAAATAAATTATAGTTTGAAAAACCGAATTATATTTCATAAAAAATACATCACGTCTTTACTCAATGCATATTTGGGGAAACCTTACGCATATACACATTCAATCATCACACTCTAACTGAATTATGAAACATGTAAGGCGAACTTACAATGCATAATTTTGAGAATGAAAAAATTCATTGGAAATATCTAAAAAAAAGAAGAAATCAACATTAAAAAAATCAACAAAATATTGAAACTCATGAAACAATTGAAACTATGAAAACAATTCGCATAAGAAAATTAAGTGTATTGATTTTTTATATATATTTTGTTTCGTATATTGCTGCTACTCAAAACATATGCTTTTGCTTACATGTGCATAGATTTGTTTATTTCTCTCTATAAAATAATCTGGTAGCACCGTCTCTCATTGTAGCTATCACTTCGCACTTATAAGCCGGAAAAAACGGAATAACGCACGGTTTACGTATTGTGTTTTAAGGTCAAAAGCAGTGTTTGTGTGCGTGATATGATAAAATCAAAAAGTTTAAATTTATTTACTCGAAGTCGAAGCTTCATTGTGTTCTCCATAGTTTTTGCTAATAGTTCACATAATTTTCTCCGGCACTTGTGCTTGAAAACGGCTGTTTTGTGACATCCACATTTTTTTTTGATGAAGGGTTGTGCTATGTTGAAAACTTCACAGATTTCCTCCTAAAATAGTATATATTAAATAAAAGAATAAGTAATTTACATATCAATGAAAACGCTATTCATTTGCAGTACTGAAATCGCAAACCCTGTTAAACACTTGCCAAGTAATTCTTTGTCGTTTAATTTTGTGTAAGACATTACGCAAATAAAATTTCTACATAAAATAGCGTGCATTTTAATTGCTTCGACTAATCATGTCAACAAAGAAAGCAAACGTAAGTAAAAGTTTGATTAAATTAAAGATTGTCGTGAAAATAACTCTTTTGTTATTAAAAAATTTGGAGCGGGTTTTTGACTGACATGGCATTGAAATTTTTCTTATTTAAAAACGCCTATAGCGAGTCTCGTTAATATTGGGTTTTTTCGCTTGACAAAAAGTAAACGCTGTTAAATCTAGTCCATTGTCCAAACACAAAAATGCTCATTATTTTATACTATTAGCGAATGCATATTAAAATACAAAAAGAAAACAAACAAGACATTATTTCAGTAGACAAGTAAATTAAATGTCTGCAACAACTCAAAAAACATAGCTTCATTAACATTGGTTTTTTTTTTTTCATATAAAAAAGGAAACGAAGATAAAAAAGGGTATACTATTAAAAATTAATTTTTGATGGGGTATATTTTTTGCTTGATAACGTCATTTAAACATTTTGATGTATTTTGTATAATTTTTCTTGTGTAGGAAACAGTGATCTTACCCCATTCCTCTTATAATCTGCTTTTCATATCTTAGACGGAAGGGATTGAACGTTTTCGCACATGGCGTTCCAATTTATCCCACATATTTTTGACGAGGTTCAAGAGAGGGAAGTGGGCGAAGTACGTTCGGGCACTTATATTAGAGCCATTCTTGAATTAATCGAGACTTATGCTTGAGGTCGTTACCTTGGTGAAGCACTTTGGAGGAGTTATATAAGCACCATTGTTGAATTATGCCGGAGTTAGGCTTAAGGTCGTTGTCTTGGTAGAATTTGAACGTTTCCAAAATACCGAGTTTGTCTGTAGTTTCTACCAATTTTTCCTCCAATATCCTTAAACAGCCTATGTTTTTTGAGTTATTGGAGTTATTTAATTTTCTTGTCTACTGGAATAATGTTTCATCCTTTTCTTAAGGTATAAAATTTAAAAAGGCATAAATGACTTTCGATAAAAATAATCAAATGGTTTCTGTGTTGCAAACGTAACAATGAGCCAAATAAATATAATTTTGGACATACTGATTGCATAATCCGTTTGCGACGTTAAGAATTTGTTTTCATGATCCTTACGAGAAGTAAAAAAAACAAAAGAAAGTTAAAGATATCAAGAGCAGCTTAGAATCTATAACATATTGATTGCGCTAACCAACACATGATGTATAAAGGTTACATTCATCGATTGGGTGACAAGCAACGTCGAATGGGTGGGTATTCTACAAATGATTTTGAACACACTTACCATACCATAATTATTTCTTAAAAAGTTAAAGTAGAGCACGTTTGTTTACAAAAAAACTCTGAAAACAGGGCGTAATTTAACTGTTTCGGCTTGGATTAGTTTTTTTCGTCTAAATCTGAAGTTTTTGTGATTTTGAATATGAAGTTTCGATATTAACTAATGTTTGCCCAATTTTTAATTTAATTAGATTTATCACTCATATTGGCCGACATATTTCTCACAAGAAAGATCGTAAATCAAAAAGACACTAAAATTGAAAATATATTTCGAAACTATGAAGTACTTTTCAAATTCAAACTGAAATCTACCGTAAAAATAATCCATTTATCCATTACGTGTTATGTTCAATTTCTCAACGGAACTGAAAACTCCCCCTTAAATGATATTTTTCTATTACGAGATTGTCTTTTCGAATATGAAATAAATCATAAATATTTAACATTTTATTACAGCTAGGAGAGAACATTAAAATTTCACTTTCTAAAAAAGTTTTGTGAATTAAATGCCTTGAATATGTTCCTTGCAAATATCACTTTCAGCGAATTCGCATTAATTTTAAATTGAATATAATTTCACAGTTACAAAATATTAATGTTTACTTTCAGTTAGAGCAAGCCGAAAAAGTCGAAAATACATGGGATGATACTTTATTAATCAAAGCATACGATCACTCTGTTAAATTAGCTAGGGAAGAATTAGCAAGGCGCATAGCATTGTCTACAAGTAAATTTTCAATTAATCAAGATGACGCTAACAAATCGACTTCAGAAATTGAAGAGATGATGTACAACATTTCTGAAATAAAATATAAAGTTGGAGATTATGTACGTGCAACATATGACGATGGTAAGGACTATGAAGCAAAAATATTATCAATTAATTCGAAAGCTGGGACTTGCATTCTCAAGTACATTGGCTATGATAATCAACAAGAAGTACATGTATGTGATCTCGTTCCATCATGGGGTAAAAAAGTTCGCCGACTCCAATTCTCAAAATCTAAGATTGATGAATCATCGGATTATTTCCTGAAGAGTAGTTCAGTAGGAAAGAATTTGAAAAAAGAGAGTAACAAGAAAAATACAATCACACCTCCTCTACCCCCCATTCCTCCAATGGTCGCTTCCGGTAAGAAAAGTGAAGATTCAGAACATCTATCAGCAATGCTAATGTCATGGTATATGAGCGGGTATTATACAGGAGTATATCAGGGTATGCAAATGATGAAAAATTCTTCAAGAACAAAAAAATAATATTTAAGGGAAAATTTGAAAAATAATAAATTAAAAATTTATGATTCTTAAAATTGTTGAACGGAATATCATCAGAGAGTGCCAAATAGTGTGTCGAATTTAATTTTTAAGCATCGGAACAATTATTGAAGTGTGATTTAATGAGAAAAAATTTGAAAAACGATACTGGTAAGAAAACTACAATCATAGCACCTCCGCATGCAATTCATCCAAGATTTCTAAAATTTGTGCTTTGTATATGCATTAAACAAGCTAACTACAATTTTTGTTTTCATAACAGTGCGTATACGTCACCACAATAACTATCTGGTGCTGTCCCATTTCGCAGCCTTCGTCCAGCATTGACACAAAAGTTTATTATAAGTACCCCTTCCCTCAGTGGTCGGTGAGAAAATCTAAAGTTGTATGTCTACTGCTGCGCACAGAAGAGATTCTATGATACAAACTTTTCCATAGCAAACAGCACATATATAAAAAGAAAACGATGTATGTTGTAGGATATATTTTGTGGTGTTTCAAAAATGTTAACGTCCGGCCAGCAAAGACAACATAAAGGAAAACAATGCGCCGCTTGCATCCCAGCAGCTTTTGTATGAAGCAAAGTATAAATAAGTTTTTAAACTGTAACGGGCTGTAAATCTAGAAGATATAATTTCAGGTAGATTAAAAATACTTGATCTTCGAATTTGCTGTTACAATTTTAATTTTGTTTTATTTGTAGGAGAGTTGATTTACGATCGGGAAATGCCGTTATGACTTACGGGTGTAGGGAACAAAACAAAAAATAGAAAAGAAAAACGTCATGGCGATGTGGACGATCTATGTTAGTTCCAAATTTGATTATGGTTTCGTGTTCGCGGTTTTACAGTTTGAAATAGTACACTTTGCGTTCTTGAAAACGAATACTTTGTGTTGCGGCAACCAGTCTTAAGGAAGTGTCTGTTAACCTACTACACATTCTACGCCTATCCGCCCAAGTGGTTAAGCCGAGCCAACTATCGCCTATCAGTAGCTAAGCTAATTCAGCTAACTGTTTAATCCTACTTGTCCTTTTCGTTATTCATGGGCAGCTAAACCAGCTGCGCCCTATCTGTATGGTTCAGTAAAATTTTTGTCTTAGCACTAGAGATCTTATTTTCTTGACGCAGCTGATGATAAGTAACCAAGTTAAAATTGCCGACCCATGAATTGATGGAACGCAGAGTTTCTTGTTTGAGCTTTTTAGTGTGAACATTTTAGAACATTACCGGCTGCACAATGTAAAAAGTTGGTTTCGTACTTCTTTTTTTGGATATATATATAGGTCCATCCCAAATTTTATTTATGGACATTAACCATTAGGTCAACTTCTAGGTTTCTATTTTATGAGGAGATAGGGAACGAACGTGTCCAAAAATCGACTGAAGTTTATTTATATACTACATAATGGTTGTCTGAGGAAAACTAATCCTATATGATTTCGAAAATTATTGGATACCTTTGTACTGAGATCCATAAAGTAACGCATGATGACGTTATTGACTGCCTTTATCAGTGATGCAATAGCTGGCAGGCTTTACGCAACTTCGCGCTTAAGACCGAAGCGTTCGAACGTTTCGCTATAGTGGGACGGGCGGGAGCTGGCAAATCTTCAATTAATTAATGAATTCCTCCAATTTTAGTAGCTCTCTTACGAGTAGGACCAATAACTGGTGGATTTTGTTAATTTAAAAGAATTATCTTTGAATATATTACGAAATCGCATCGGCTTAATAACACAAGAGACATTTTTTTTCGAAAGCACAGTGCGTGAAAATCTGGATCCTCGCTCAATCTACCATGACACAGAAAAATTGCACAGCTATAATCTATTTAGTACAAAATTTGGAAGGTTTGAATGGCAAATTAGAGAAAGACGGCAGCAATATGCCGGCTGGTCAAAAACAACTGCTCTGTCTTGCCCGAGTGCTTTTAAAAAATTTCAAAGTCATATGTATTGATGAACGCACTTCCAATCTAGACAATGATAGTGAATTTGCTATGCATCCTTATTCTGGTAGTACTGCCTTTTCTTATTGTAATATAAGAAGTTTACTTTTCTTTATTGTAAAACTAATTGTTTCTATATATTTGAATAAAAGAAATTCTGCAAATTCAGAAGAAATATAAAAAAAGCACTCTTCACTATGTAGAGAAAAACAATGTAGCGATTGATTCAGAAGTCTGGAAACCACGATCCTATTACCTTGTAATTGTCATCTATTCCATTATATTAAAAATGGAATTTTGAATGGATTTCTTGGACAGAAGGCAAGAATTTTGCTTTAATTAAAAGAAATTCTTTAACACTATTAAGTAGGCAAATGAGTAACCTCCTAGTGCTTAATAAAAGTTCATGGCCACAATAATATTGATTGAATGTTTGTTAGTAGCTGAAAGCGAATGAATCCTATATTAAATGAATTTACATGGAAACAAAAATGAAATTCTAATATTTCATGAGAACTTGAATATAAAGCCAACACAGCAAACAAGTCTGTTGCAGGCATTTGTTTTATTATGTGTTTACTGGCGTCGAGGTCGCGTTCAACTCCAAACCCTGTGAATCGTCACAACGTCTTAGAATTTTTTTAAAATGGTCTTCGGATATTTTTATTGTCTTAGAATACTTCAGCTCATAGCAAAACTCTTACAACTCAAGACGGGTCTCAAAAATATACACAGCAAAGTAAATGTACTCAAATGAATCTGTGCTTCTTTGTTACGTAATTAAATTCTGCATGGTTTCAACGGTGTATATCACGCTCCGTAAAGATTTCCACCATATTTATATAGACACCTTTGGTTTTCTCAGAGGCTTCGGCAAAAGGATTTCTTACGGGTGGTACAAAACTTGTAGAAAATTCATTTACGTTATTGATTAATCTTAGATTTTTATGTTTATTTGTTCTTACATGTAGATGTTATTTTTCGTTGTTCTTTACGGCCTTGTTTCTTACGTTGTTGTTGTAGGGAATCCGATTCTGAATTTTTACCCTCTTGACTCTTCCTTTTTCCGATTCACTTCATTACTGTAAGTTTTCCAAGTTATAATACAGCTGGCAAATGAATTTTTACTATTGTTAAGCAAACCCTTTAATTTTCTTATCATTTTTCTAATATAAATAATTGAATTTGTGCATTTTTTCAGTAAATTTTCACATATTTAATTCAAAAAATTCATATTATTATAGCATTAAACTTATAACTTGAATTTGGTGCCATGTGAGTTTGATGTATACGTTATGGAAAATTGGTGTAATGTGAGAGGCTGAATTTGGTTGAATGTATACGCTATTGGAATGCTTCGCGCAAATGGGGCGTCAAAGTTCAAAGAAACTAGAAAATTGTACATTTTAGGGAGATTATTTATTAATTATACTGTGATAAAATAATAATTTGACATAGAGAAGTCAGAGCATTGCCCAATTTGATATAGTAAAAATTGTATCTTTTACATTTTTTTTTTTCGTTTTTTCATTTCGCCGAATCGACTTGTGTTCTGGGTAGTGCCTGTTATCTTTACGTCTTCAATTTTTTAATTGTTTTGGTGTTTTTGTGCATTTAGCTCGAGTCTTTTCAGTGATTTTTTGCTAAAACTGAGTATCGCGGATTCCGTTCGTGTTTCCTCTAAGTGTAGTAATAAAATAGAAAGAAATCAAATAAAAAAAAAAGAAGTACAAAAAAGAAAAACAAAATAATAAATTGAAAACATTTGACATTATCCTCAGCAGTTCCCAACCTTTTCAAGTGAGTGGTTATTTCACAAATAACTAAATAATAGACAACCATAAGGCATAATGGCCCCGGGGCCGCCAGATAAAAACTCGAATAGATTCCATCTATTATCTGACACATACCCCCAAACAAAAAAAATTAAAAATTCGGACTTTCCGGTGTTGCCAATCAGTGACATCACTCCTATTGACAAAAAATATATAGTTATTTCCTCAACTGATGCTAGTGTAACAATTTCCCAAATCAGCCCTTTTGCAATAAAAAAAGCCCTAGATAGCATCACAACATACATAGACTCTATCTCCATTCTACGCGATGGGAATTTACTGGTCCTCTAATATCAACATTCTTAAACCGATTTATCACCAAGCCCGCAGAGCAAGTTGTTATGCTTTTCGGACGACGCCCATAAAAAATATTATAATTGAAACTGGTCTCCCAACTCTAGAAAATATACTTTATGAATTAAAAGCTAAAATAGTCCCCAAGCTTCTTAATTCAAAGAAATCTATTCTCGCTGATGGCGTAAGAAAAATTTTTACTGCGAAGAAAATTCGAAAGTCACCATCTGCAATTGACTATTGTTTGTATGTCGCAAAGGAATTGGACATTCCCTTAAAAATTTTCCGCTATTTTGGCGTTAAGCCTCCATGGATTTTGAAAGACTGCTCCTTCGACATCGCGTTGTCTGTACACAAGAAAGAAGATACTCCAAATTACGTCTTCAGATATCTTATAACTGAAAAAACCCGAGTA
>CCAG010014357.1:0-57237 GCA_001077435.1 Glossina morsitans morsitans
AATAAAATGTTATGGGTTCCTAGTCATATCGTTTTATTGGGAAACGAACAGGCTGATCGAGCGGCTAAGTATGCTGCTTCTGTACCTCTAATTATGGATGATGTCATGGAAAAGTTGGATGTTCAAAGATACATTGGAGGAAAAGTTAAAGAGAAAATTACAGAAGGAAATCTACAATACCATCATCAACACTACTCTTCTATTAACCCTCAATTAATTCCACCTTTATATCCAACAAATGTCGAGAAAATCAAGAGCCAAACATTTTCGAGAATTCGCCTTGGGCATACAATTGCAACTCACCAATGGATCTTGAAGAAGTCTCCCTCCCCAATGTGCAGTTGTGGACAAATGCTTACTATAAAGCACATTCTCTGCGACTGCCTTAACTTTTCCTTGGTTAGAAGTATTGCATTTAAAACGATTAACCCTTTGGACTTTCTAAAATCAGCTTCAGAACAAAATATTAATTCAATATATAACTTTATTAAAACTACTAAGCTCAATATCTAATGTCATTTTATAAATTAGAGCCGACAGCCTGTGTTGCTAGTGCTCAAGGTCTTTTTTGTTTAGTCTAAGAATTTATTTCATTAGTCTAAAATTATAATAATAATAATAATAAATTTTTTTTGTTGAGTTTAAGCAAATACAGCATTTTAAAAAGTAATCTCTGACGGCAGCTTTGCTATTGCGTTACTTGAAATTAATTACCTTAATTTACCTTCAAGTTGACTTAAAACAAATGACCTTTTGTGATATTTGCTGCTGTGATTACAAACTAGTGAGAACAAGTTTTCTTCAGTTATCGTGACGTGCACATAGAAGTTTCTTCTAAACTATCAGCGAGAAATATTATTTACCATTTGTGTGAAGCCAAAATCAAAAGTAAATATGGTATATGGTTTTTTCATTACAATAATGAGCCATCTCCCACCGCGTTGGTTTTTTGGGACGTTTCTTTCACAAATTCAACTCATATGGTTAGGCAAACACACAATTTGTCTAATTTGGCTTGGTTTGAATTGTGCCTCTATTTTCGAAGCTCAGAAAATTATTTCGTGGAAAATCGGGTTAAAATGTATAATGGAAAACAACAATGTTTTGATGGCAGAATGTAGTTTTCTTTCTGCTATACTTTCCTAAGATCTGACTATATATACCAGATTTGGTTTCGGTATGTTGACAGTGTTGCGATAAAATCTGTGCATTGATCTTGGTTTACCAATTTAACCATTCATTTGAAATTTTTGATATTATTCACAACTTAGGCATTACTCAATTAAACATTAATTAAGTATTATGATCAGCAGATCGATCGCGCTTTTGGTCTGGCTTAAAAAAGGGCGAATGGTAAGGAAAACCACGTTTCTAAGAAATATAAAAGTTGTTAGTTTGGGTACACTACGTGTTCCTGCTGTTGCTGGATGTGCAATTATTCTAACCTAGTTTGCTGTAAAAATTACTATTTCTATGCAAAGTAAGCTTTAAACGGTTTTATAACTTGGTCAATTCGAAAAGGAAAGAAGAAGTTTCCCAACGTCTTTGTATATAGGAGCATTGTGTAAATGACCATTGAAAAACTCTTTTGACTATGTGAATAATTTTCTGTACATAGTTCTCCTAATTTTGTAAACGACTCCTATCTTATTCACAATCCAACGGTATTAACCTGATTTAAAAAATGTATTACGTAAACAGAAAGGAATCTGACGTTGCTATATTTTTTTCCTATGCAATCCGAAAGTAGAGTATATCAAGAATTCATTATATATAACCAATTTCTAAAACAAAACGTGAGGAGAGTAATTTTGGTCTGGGCCGGATACAAGGATGTGACAAACCATGAAGTAACCTCAAAGCAATTGGTCTGACGTAAGAAAAGGTTCTGCAATATCTGTCGAAACGTCACAAAACATAGTTTTACTCGATCCAGGAAATTGAACTTATTTAAGTTGGAGGTTTGAGTGTGATTTTAAAATCTTTTTCAATCGTTGTCATTATCTTGGGCTGCCGACTATTGTTCCTAATCAATGCAGTTAATCTCTTCAATTCGAGATTTCGCAACAATTTTACCATATGTGCAAATACACCTGTCTGTCGTATCGGCAATCAAATCCAAATGTCTCCATCAACGAGACATTGAGTTTTTACAGTTGATGCTGAAAGCATAAAGCAGAGGTTTACGATCTGGACAAAGAATCAAAGTTCTTCGTTCAAGCGTATCCTGGAAATAGTGAATTGAAGAATATGCTGATAAGCATTCCCTGTCATATGAGCTGTATTTAGCATAGGCTGGACCTAGCTGTTTTAAGAAGAAAGCTAGTGATTGGCAGCCATTGCCAATATGCTGCTTGACGATTCCGCCGATAGCAGTATTAGAGTGCGAGCTTGGCATCTGCTTTAGAATGGAGCAATAAGGTGCAGTCATCTAATAATGATTTACAGTTGTCAAGGGCTTCTTTAGCTCTTCGTTTGCATATGACTGGGGTGTCATACTTTTTAACGGACGTATTAAGATATTTGGTTATTGGTATTTGAATAAACGTGGCATTTAGTGAAAATGCTTGTAGAAGTTTGCCTAGAACCGTCGCAATTCTTGAATATTGATTGGCTTAGGCAAATTGTTTACTTTTTGAAACTTATATATTTTTGGCAATATTCTCTGGTGATTAACAGCAAAGCTAGGGAAATGAACTCCTGCTCGTTGAAGAAAACACTTCTGTTGGTTAATTATAATTCCGCAGCTTTGGAAACGATTGATTGTCGTTTTTACGAATCGTGGTAATGCGAAGGGAAAGTTCTTGATGCATTTAAGCGATTGACGATGAGTTAGTTCGTCCCTCTGCCGTCTGCAGATGTTCTATTTTATTTATTTTTATTTAGTCATTTATTTCCACATGAAATTCAGCTAGTATAAACATACAGCCCAATTAGATAGACTCTTAACAATAAATCTTATCTATTTATTATAAATACCCTTATGAAATGTCGCAAAGAGGTAAAAAAAATAACGGAAAATAAATACAAAATCCATGTACTTAACAATGAGAAAAACAAAATAAACAAGAGGAAACGAAAAAAAGGATGTACACATCTAGCAGAGAAGCACTCTTCCAACAGAGCTATAGATCCGAGTAGGGCCTGAACCTCTAATTGCAAGCATGCAGAAATTTGGCAACCAATTACGGTGAACACAGTGAACATACTCTATTGAGTCAATATGGCATCTATAAGAAGGAGATCATAAAGCCGAGGCATACTCAAGTATTGGTCTTATCAAGGTAATGAATAGCCTTTTTGCAACACATGGATTGTCAGGCTCTCTAGACCACCACTTAATAAAGCCCAGTATAAACCTAGGCTTACTGATCGACAGTCCAATGTGCAGATAAAAACGAAGTTTTACAGCGCGGTTTTATGTTAAATTAGCAAAGAAACAATTTCACATCATCAGCGTACATCAGAATGTGTTTGAATTTAATCACGGAAGGGAGGTCATTGATGTACAAATGGAGTTGAAAAGAGTTCTGAATGATCTATTATGAAGATAAGAGTTAATCCATTTCAATAAGTATGGAGGAAAACCCTACGCCTGGGGTTCAAAGGCCAGTAATTTATGGCTAACTAAACTAAAGTCTTTGCTGAAATCTGAGTTTCGGCGTCAGTGTAAGAGCCACTAGAAAAAGTTTTGAAAGTATGGTAAGTAAGCTCTCTAACATGTTCGCAACTGTTGGTCTTCCTTATAAAAATCCATGTTGATATGACTTGATAGCGGAAGCTGAGTAACTTAGGTAAAACATTCAAGTTGGCAATGCTCTCATGGTTCTCTACTAAATGCCTGCTTCTACCTTTGTGAATAGGAATAAGAAAACGTCACTTGCAACGCAAAGGGAAAACCCTTGTCTTCACAGAAAGACCAATAATCTTTGAGATAACACCGCATAGTTCGTCAGAGTAATGACTTTACCATAGATGGTGGAATGCTATCTGGTCGTGGATCGCTTTCAGAAATGATCGAATTCGGAATGGATACAGAGTTTAGCATTTTATATGGGTAATTATTTGATACATCGGCAGCGGAAAAGTACCGTCAGAAATATTCGGCAAAGCGATTCATGGTTTCTATATCTCGAGAGGAGTCAGAGCCATTAAGAGACATCGGTGATCTATAACGACATACTTCTTTTAAAATTGACAAATTTGTCAAATTGTTTAGAATTAGTAAGAGCTGAGGGTTTTATCGTTTCAAGATATCTGCAATAACTTGGGTGGTTGATAAGTTTACATCTGTGCCTTACAGTAGAAAAGTTTGTTTTTCCTAAGGTGAGCTTTAAGCATCGGCTTTGCTAAAATCATATTGTATATTTGAACAAGTGAGACTTAAGTTTAACGGACAGACTCAACATGTTATCATGCTTGCATTGAAAGTATAGACAAATTATTGGACGATATAGCTCCTCAGGTAAACTAAAAAGCAGACATCGACATACAGTTATTTCACGGAAATTAACAGAGCTAAGATCTAAGGGTCTCCGATTACAATTAATCACATGATTACATTGAAGAAGATTTGGGCTATATATTTTATTGAAAAAACGCAATAGTCTTTTCAGATTTTGAAGGAATATCTTGTACTCATTGAGTCCCGGTGAATAAACCGAACTTTGGAATTTTGCCCCTGGTATTTTGGTAAACGACAGTCACTGAACTATAGGGAAAATTTACCTTTTGGATTGGTTATCAAATTACCATTTCGGGGCTTATCTCTAGGATTGAATTCCTTTATTAAACAGTGACCGCAGTGGTTTATTTAACACATATCCCACGTTTGCTGTAGGAACCAGAATTTTGAAGGACTATATGACTCTTGGTTGTGTTGTAGGCATTTTAGAAATGTTAACTCGTCTTAAGTTAACAGACGGAACTTTTGCGGCAAGATAACTTTCAGTGTCTTCACATGAAGAGCCAGGTGCTAACCTAGATACAAATATTGTTTTTAGAAGTGGTACAGCCTTTAAAGTTACCATATTAGCCATTGTGTCATTATAAACCGAGGAAGTAGTATTCCGGATTGAAGAAAAAATGGACGGAATGACTCTGCTTGCACCGGAAGAGCTAGAGAGAGATAAACAATTTCCTTTTCTAATTTTTTGGAGACCTAGGCCGGTACAAGCCAATGGGAGGAGACACTCTTGCCGCATTCCCCTAGCTAACACGATATAATGTTTGTGTTAACGCTTTTGTTAGTGTTAGAATTTTGGAAATTTATTGGCTGATTATTAAGAATAGAAGTAATAATTTCAAACTTATTAGCTATAGGATTTATAATTGTTGAATTATTAGCTAAAAAGAAAGATGATGCGCTTAGAGTCATTAAAATGTTAAACGACGTGAGGTCAACTAGGTCCCCAGTAGAAGGAAGGAGCAACTAGGGCGTGGTTTCTACGAGGACATTTATGTGAAGTAGGATGGAATGGATCACAGCCACACTTCATGTTGGTCCCTTACCTTTCTCAAAGGTAACTGAACATATCAAATAACTGGGCCCTTCGAAAATTATCTCATATTTAACGAACTTAGTTGATAAAGACAACAGTTTCTTGCCTATCTTAGACAGACCTATTTTTGTTTGCACAAGAAGACAATAAAAGTCTTGGCGGGATATGATTTACATAAGCATTTCATCCTAGTAGGATGAAATAGAAGAAAACCAAAGAAAATACTATAAAAATAAGCGGAGCCAATTGCCTGCATTGGTATACCGACACCCGTAAGGACTAAAAACAAATAATACACAGGGTAGACAATATATCTAAAAAAAAACAAGAAAAATTCGCCATACTTGGTAGATTAAGCAATTACAGGTACATGAGAAACCAGCTTATGCAAATAGAAATAGCAGCATACCGCAACAACAAAAAATTTGAAAATTGGTTAAGTAAGGATTGATATTATAAAAGTTCGGGCAGTACAGAACAGAAAATGGATAAATAACCAACATCAAAAACTACAATTATGACTAAGAATAACATCTGAAAACTTTCACAACAATATTTACAAAGTCAATCAAAAGACTAAACAAAAAAACAGGCGGGGGCACACACTTACAAACAAAAGCGCGGTAGCATCCAGTGCTATTCGCAATATCCGAAACTCTATCAACAACTTTAATGTACAAATATCACAATTAATTAAAGGAAATTTAAATGATGAATTGATAATTGCTGGTAATTTTCACAATTTATCAACGAAACACGGATTTAATTATAAAAATAAAGCAAAAATTTGCGGCACACTAGAAAACACACGATCGTCGAGCACACTGGATTGCCAAACAGCGTTTTGAAATCAGAAAATAAATGAAAGTGGATGAAAAAATCAAGCAAGTTGTTGCCTTTGACACATCAGCAATTAGAAATTTTCAATAGAGGTCGGGACGTAAGCCAATATCGAAAATAAAGTGCGCAAAAAGTCTTCACTTTTGTGCTATTAGCTGTACGCAAAGTTAATGGAACACTTTTAATGTTATGAAAAAATAGCTTTTAGGTCGATGATCTTTTATAAAAAGGTAGCAGAATGTGATGGGTATACGAAAACATGTCCAGTTTTTTTGATTGTATGAGCAATTAGGTGCTATATCGGCGAACGTGTTGTGATACAAGCACTATTTCCTTTAACAAGAACATGATTTAGAAAAGATGTCTGAACGTTGTTTTCTAAATCGTCGCGCAGTGGATCTTGGAAGTAAATCTTGAATATATTTTTCCAACGCACCAATCTGCATCAGTATTTCAGAAAAGTCATTATAGTTGGACAATCGATGCTGAAAATTGTTTCATAATGCAAAAAGCTTGTTTGGCAATTTCATTCAGAGTTCCTTCTTGCTGCCAAGCAGAATGGCTTTTACACTACCAGACATTAGTTCCATGAACAGGGCGTTGGGAACGGTACCACTGACTAGACTACACAAATTTTTCATCAACTGAACAAAATGGGTCGGCTTCTGGTCATAAATTGCGCGTATTAATAGCAGACGACGGAATTTCCTTTTCTCAGATACGAAAAATGTTTATTCGGTTTAAGTGGTTGAACTTAATTTCGGTAAGTATAATTCAATTAAGCTTAAAAGTAGCCTTCACTTCTATGAATCACATTAGGTTTCTTTTCTAGAATTGAGGAGTGTTGACTGGAGTGACAGAATCGATGAAACGGGTATGTTCTGGGAGTAATGCAGTTTCTCCGTGATGATGTTCTATTACGCGTGGCTCAAAGTGATTTCAAGCTTGTGGGGTTACCAATTACAGCGAGTTTATCTTCTTGTTGTGTAACTTTAAGTTCAGCTCTTTTTAAGTCGATAATTTATTAAATAAAACAAAACATTTAACCTTAAATGAACATGATTGAAATGAGGAAACTAAAAAATGTAAAAATCAAAATATTTTAAATAACAATAGTAAGTTTTAAAAATATAGTATGTAATAAAAAGAATTGTAAAAACTAATCAGCAGTAAATTATGTCCACGCAAATAATTTCTAAAATTCTTTGAAAATCAGAATAGGACAATATTCTTTGCATGAAAACTTGCCGTTTAAAAAAAAAAATTAGTCGAGAAATGAACGGAGGAATTCAGCACAATTTTCAATAAATCCTTAGAATAATTTTATATAATAAAAATAACAGTTAGACCCTCACCATCCAAAATATATATGATAAATAACTTTAAAATAAATAAAGCAATAGAAATGCAATTTTTAGTAAATTTGTAAAAATTCATAGTCAGTCAAGTACATACCCTATGAAGGATGACATAAAATATAGTGAAGATATGCGAAAATAAATAACTTTGTACAGACGTTTTTAACGAAATACTCAAAATTTCCGTTAGTAGAGAAGAAAATCATCAATAAAAAAAGAACTTGTAACAATTGGTGAATTAGTAAAAGATACTAAAGAGTGAATAATGTTTGCGGACATTCAAGATGAAGTACTCAGACTATAAAGTCAGGGTACTGATTAAGTATTTGGTAGTTAATTGGCTCTCATTTGGAAGGCGCACCTTGATAACCTTTTGGTTGAGAGTTATGTATGGCTTTCGCGATTCGAAATATATTTCGAAGAAATAATGGGAAAATAAGAGGCAAATTTGACGTTTGTTTGTTTACAATCATACAATCAATAACAAAATCGTACAAACGTAAATAAAAACAAAATTGTGCAATATTTTTGATAAAGAGTTTGCATGTAGGTGTTTACAACGAACCTCAGCATGTTACTCAGTTGAACAAAAAGAATTTCATCACCTATTAGTCAAACATAACCTATAAATCGAAAATCTAAGAATCTAATAAAAATCATCAAATAATTTAACATCACCAATAATTCTTAAAACTTTGAAATTAAAATCTCAAATGACGTTACTGGATTATGGGTCTAAAGTGAAACATACAGGCCTAATCGTTTTTTTTCTACAAAGAAAAAAAAAATATATTTTTGATAAAATGAAATGAAATAATTTCATTTAATTCATATAATTTCACACTTTCATTTCTTACTTTGAATTGCGGCGTTGAACTTTAAATATATGTCATTTTATTTTTATTTTATATAGTAAATTAGTACTGTAACACGTGAATTTATCTGTGGGGAATGTATAATGTTGCAAATCAATTCTAGGTTTGTATTATATAAATAAGGGCCAGCTTTTTAAATTTCACAGAACATCTTAAAGCGGATTTATTCTTTACAGTTTTTAATGTAGAAGACATGCCGGAACTTATTACCTTACTTATTCCCCTAAAATGGGACATCTCTAGCGAAACGTACCGACACCGTCGTCAAAACAAATTGGCTTGGTTCAGAAATACAAAATCAAAAGTGTCCTGCTATAACTTTCAGTTGGTCGTAAGCTTTAAGAATAACATATTTATATATGTATACACAAAACATATAAGTATGTAGATTAACTCACCACCATTTCTTTCAGGCTACGCTTGCCTTTTGGTTTATGAAACGTGCTTCATTTTGTGCGGGCTTACGAAAATAAATGTTTGCGCTGTCAACGCATCCAATCGCTTCAGTGAATATTAAGAATATTTCTACAACGCGTCACAAGATCGTGAAAAACGCAAGAAGTTACTTGCGCCAATTTTTCTTAAAATATATTCAAAGATCTCTTTTGACATGCGAAAGTTTTGCACTGTACAAATATGTATATATTAATTTACTTTGTTGATAAATGTATAAGATGATTTGCTTACACAGTTTTAGGTAACGTAAGAGGATTTGAAGCAGCCAGGAGAGCCCTTCGACGTTTTACAAGATTTCTTTGCCGCCTGTCTTGATGTTCCTTTACTGCTAAATAATATAATCTATACTGCTAATAATATAATGAACCATTCCGTTATATACAAAATTTGATCAACCTTTTTTTCGTTTTGTTTAGCGAAAAGGATTACTCCTGTTGGCGATAAGACCAACGTATTCAGTGAAGTGATGAGTTTTTATTATTTGTTGGTCTTTTGCACTTTATCATTGGTAGCGACACTTCGTGATGATGAACGGATATATTGATGATACACAATTGATTACAAGCTTTGTTGAATTAAGAGCACTAAATAGACAATTGGAGCAAAAAATAAAAAAATAAAAAATTAATTTACTTACCTTCCACAAATTTAAAGTTTTTTGTTTTGGTTCAATTGTTTGTAGGTAAAAAATTTGGTTGCAATTTATTCTAATTTCAATGTGCAGCTGTTTTCTTTTATAAATTCAGTTCTAAATAAGCAACTAAGTCAGCACAGCTGCGTTTATAAGAGAAAAGAACTGTAAACTGAAAATAAAATGTACTGCGAATAAAATTGTTTAGAACGTAAATTAACATATATATATTGTTACATATCGATTTTTTCAAAAGTTTAGCCTGTCAAAACACGCTTTTGAAGAAGAAAAGAAAAATCGGTGTCACTAATGGCATAAGAAGAACCTACATTGCTGCAGTGATCCGTTTAGCCCTCACTTTGAAGTTGCTGTGGTCTGGAAGCTATCAATGGCTGTTGAATAGCGATGAAGCGTTGTATAGAGCATCATTCCCGTCATTGTATCAAAAATGCTACAAGAAATTGAAAAAAAACTTTGTGCTGAATAGCAGAGAGCAGAGAAGAGAAAAGGATTTGTTATTCCTGGTGCTAAGTAACTTCTTGTTGCTCTTGTGACACGTGTCGTACAGTAAACGATAGTTGAAATATTCCTAATATTTATTTTTGTAGGTCCGTAGAAAATGAAGATTATTTCATAAATAGGAAAGACAAGCATAGCTGTAATGAAACGGTGAGTTAATCTACATACACATATGTTTTTGTCTATATACATATGAATGTTTTATTCGTAAGGTTTGCGATCAAGTGAAAATCATGGAGGTAAACCTTTGATTTCCTGGGTCAAGGGAACTTATTTTGACGGTGACGTCGACGTTTCGCTAGAGAAGTCCCAGTTGAGGTGAATAAGTGATGAAATATAAACCGGCATATCTTCCGCAATTTCAAATTTAATTGTATTGAAATAAAAGATATAAAGAATAAATACGCTTTAAGATGTTTTGTGAAAATTAAAAATTCGGCCTTACAATACCAAACGGGGGTTGATTTGCAATTCATCTTAAATTATTGTATTATACATTCTTTATAGGTAAACTCATATGTTAATGTATTAACATATTATATAAAATAATAATAAAATGATACATATTAAAATTCAAATTTCAATTTCAAAATTCAAAGCTTTCTAATACATAAAAATATGATATTATATGAATTACGTGCAATTATTTCACTTTATTTTATGTCGTCAAAAATTTTACATAATTTTAATTATGATTTTTTTATTGATTGTATTACTGTAAACGAGCAAAGGCTGAATTTGCCCCTTAGTTTCTCATTATTTTTTCGCAATTCATTTCGAATGACGAAAGCCATACATACATCTTAACCAAATGGTTTTCAAGTAACGCCTTTCAAATGAGGGCTAGTTAATTAAAGGATACATAATTAGTGCCCTAGTTAACGCCATACGTAATCAGTGGCCATTTTCGAAAATTTTTTGAAAAGCGAATACGCAATGAATTATAATTTAGAAAAAACACACAGGCTAAGTTAAGTTTAAAGCAAACAAGTTGCACACTTTAAACAACGTATGCCAATAAAGTAACATTCAAAACTATAGGGATGGGATCATTAGTCCGATAGGACAGTTGATTGAATTACAAGTGCAACTTGGTCATATTACAACGGCAACAAAAGGTAAAAGGGAAAAGTGGAAACAAAGCATACACGCGGCGCAATTGGAAACATTAGCACGGGCAACAAAAACTACCAAGGAAATTAGACATTTCAAAATAATAGCCATATCATGAAAAATCAAAATAGTAAAGTCAAAGGTAACAATCACAGTGGCGCCGGTTTACGGTTCTCGTTACTATCGTACGAAGCGAAAGACCAAAACGAAACATTATCATTTTGGGTTGAAAAGTGTTGCAATCGATGTATCTGTGCGTTTTCTATTATTTGAACATTTCGTTGAAAAAAAAACAAATAAACGCCCACAAACAAAAGACACGACGATATAAGATGGATATATATGGAAATATGAAATGTTAATAATTATTTTTGGAACTTAATGGTGAGCTTTTTTCTAATCATCAAAGATGATTATATTAAAAAAACTATAATGTCATCGGGAAGGACCAACAAATCTCCTTATTAATTACGTTTACTAAAATTGCAAATAATATAAAAGAGCAAGGAAAAAGGACAAAGTAAAACAAAAGATTAAGAAGAATGTTTAAAGATTGGTTGCTAGTTTATCTTTCGTGGTCTTTAAAAGAAAATGTTAAAAGAAAATTTATTAATTTTAAAAATATATAAAGGAAAAATCTGCCTTTTATGTTATGCATATATTGACTGAAAAATTTAATTTTTTTTTTTGAGGGATTCTTTGCTAAAGAACCATCTGAGAGAGATCATCATAGAGATCATTGTGTATGTATGTTATCGGGTTTCTTGGCATTATTCGGTGGACAATAGAAGAAGAAAAGAAAAAGTTGGCAAAAGTTCGATGCAGATAATCTCGAAATTATTTAATTTAAAAATATAAAAATAAAGCCTTAAACAAAAGAAAAGCGTGTATTTCAACATGTACATTAGCCAAAAACCTGAAAAACTCCTTACAGGTAAGAATAAAACAAAAATGATGGAAAATTGAGTTTACGGGGAAAAGACCAAACTAAACGTGGCGAAAAATTGCCGAAAATTTTCTCATACAGATTTTGTTGCAAAAGCTTAAAGCAAGCTCAATTATAAAGTACAAATATTCTTTTTTTTTGATTCAGTAAATATATTTAAAGGCATTAAACAAATTTAAAATTTAGAAGATATTTTTTATTTTAATTCATTAAACATTTGTGCAATCTTTATCCAAAAGTCAGCGTCTTAGTGTTTTTTCTTTGTTCTCTGTGCAAAAGCCTTTGTGTGCAGTGCAGTCTAATTGAGCGCACACATTCAACATTCAACTGCATAACAACAACATTTAACAAATGAGCATTTAGTCACAAACATTTCGGGTGGAGTCATTTTTCCATTAATTTATATATAAGTATAATATGAACATGTAAGTTATGGCCACATCTATATAAAAAAAAATTTATGTTTACTTAACACGTTCGCGGACGCGAATGCTATAGTGTTCATTTTCATAGTGATACAAAATGACGTGAATGCTACAGCATTCAAATTTTAAAGCCAATTTTTGTTCATCTAATTTCATGTAACCTTAAGCTTAACCTATAGATTTCAAAGTAATGACCAATTGATTCATTAAGTACTTTCTTATTTTTTTTAATTTTCTCCGTTCTGACTACTCTTACAATATATGTATAATCAGATTTTGGATATTACAACTAGTTTCAAAAATTATTGCCTGCCTATTTTTGCAGCTCCCTAAAATTTTTAGTGTCCGTGAACGTGTTAATAATTTAAAGAATGTATATTTAGCATGCAATATAATCTTAAAATACGTATTCACTTCTTATAATTGATTCATTTTTATTACTCTTGTTTTTGTCATTTTTACATTAAATTAAAGGGAATAAATATAGCAAACAAAAGAAAACGATAACCATAATTCTTAAAAATACTATTATAGCAAATGTTGTTAAAATGTGAAAGCAGACAAGTGAAATAAAAAAAGTTTCCTTTTTTTAATGAGAGCAGAGTAGGCTAACAAAGGTCTTCGGATCAAACTTCGGGGTCCCATACAAACCTTTCTTTGGGCCGAAGGGAAACTAACAGGCAGGTTGGGTGAAGAATAGCCGAAGAAGCAAGTTCCCGATCGGTTAGTTCGATTTTCGTTCGTGTAGTATTCGGTAAGGGGCAAGTACGTGCAAATCCTTTGCTGTAATCGTCACAGGAGTGTCTGTGAGCTAGTTGTAGAACCCCTCTCACGTCTCACGAATTAGCTAGGCCGGCTGTGGCAAGTACGCTTACCTTATAAGCCTTGATTCAACTGGCACCGCAAGGTTGTTCTAAACATTCTGTAGATAACAGCTTTACACTTTAGAGGACTGAAAGGACAAATAAATATTTATTTTATTTAAATGCTACAATACATTGTGGAGAAAAGCTATAGGAAATCGATCCTAACACCAGGTAGAGGCAGGAAAACGGGTTACTCTCGCAACAATAAAGAACTTCGAAATTCTGATGTATCAAAAACATGCCTGGTTTAATGTCTTAAAAATAAAAAAGGAAATTATATTCGAAATTTTTATATCCGCTATCTTTATATTAAAATACAATATTAAAATGTGTATTGCTGAAGTTTGTAGGTAATGAGGTGTTCTTACTCCTTGTGTCTCCGTGTTCTTATTGTTGGCTTGTCTTTTAATCGATTCAGTCGATTTTAAACATCAAAAAAATAAGTAGGCGGATGGATAATCATGCTTAAATATATTTAGAATTTGATGCTGATCAGGAATAAATGTAGTTTATGGGTTCTCTGAAGGTTCCTTCGGGATGTTGCAAATGTTTTGAGAAAATCTTTGGGTGGATCCTCACTGATACTGAGATTTCATTGATAAAACCAAATATAATGGACAACCATACAAATTGCGAACATTATCTACAAATTGAGTAGCGTAATATTCGAAAGAGTAGGCATCATAAAAAGCAAGCTTTCAAATTATAAATTCGGCAGACTAAATTCTAACCTGACTATCGCGTGGTAGAAGAATCCTTTTCCATATTTAGAGACGAAATAATAGTAAGACATATTTTTCAAATTTTACAGAAATCTCATTATCCTACTAGAAACTAAAAAAAATATGACCATTACAGTACTGCCTAAAAGAAAATGAATACAGCCAAGAGAACTTAAGTTGAAACCAATTCAGTAATTTTAAATAAAGAATTGCAAGTAGCTTTAAATGTATTGCAATTACAATAAAATATTAAACACAACAGTAAAGAGAGACGTATAGAGCTATTAAAACAGTTAAAGATGCCCATAAAACCTTTAAAAAACTACACTGCCAACTAGTAACTTCTATATAATATTTAAACTATCGTTCTTGCTTTTGGGGTGATTTTGTTTTGTGTATGATATCGTCATCAACATAGTCATCGTGCTGTTGAATTATGGGTAATGATAGTTAATAGGTTGATCAGAATTAATTATGGCTTAATCCCGCCTAGTCAAAGGCAGGGTATAGGAACTGCAACGTGATTTGCAAATGTCTCAGCAATAATTTCAATGAAGCAGATATCGATAAAAATATTCAGATGTTTGTTTAATGCTAAATGCTATTTATTATTTAAATAAAAGCTTGTATATATAATTTTTAAAAATAAAAGAATAACACTAAAAATAATCATTGAAAAGCAATGTTGTGCATTTAGTGCAAAGCTGAACAGAAAGAACGAATGTAGATGGAAAAATTTAAATCAGCATAATTAGAGGCGGTTATTTTGCAATTGCAAATTTTGCTTTTTATAATGACTTAAATAAAATAACTTGCGAAATTATTTAAAAATAATTTGGATTTTGCATAGTAGAAAAGAGTAGGTACATTATATATGTATGCACGACAGCTGTGAAACACTCTCTCTGATATCTGTCGAATGATGTATATTAAATAGTTATTAATAAATGAATAAGAATAAATAACTGGGAAATATAAGATTTGTTCTGAAGTTATTTGTTTAAAATGCTTTTAGAAATGCTTCATTTTTTAATCGCAGAAAGGAAATGTTAAATGTAGATAGAATAGATTGCTCGAATTATCAAGAACACTTTTGATGAATAAGCGGCAACATTTTTTGGCGTATGAAAACTATTTTGTACAGGAAATGCCTGGAAAATTGTACAAGTATTTTGATTTAAACCTTTAGAGTCGAAATTGGACTGATGATTTAGTATTAATTTTAACTGGTGCTGATGGATTCTTTTTAATACTTTCTTTAACATTGTCGATGTTCTTCCTGTTTCAGTCTTGGGCTTATTTCATGTTGCTATGTTCAAAGTCGTTATTATTTTACTTAATTTCATTTTATTACCTTCGAATTTTATATAATTCGAACTGAACAAGCGTTCAGCATTGTCCCTATTATAAGAAAAAATGAAGAAACTTTGTGGGCGTTAGAAAATCAAGTGATAGTGGACGGCAAGTTTGCGATGATCAAGCAAGACGACGTACTGGGCAAATTGGGTTTAGTCAAAAGTTTCTCCATACTAAGCATGAAAAGTTCTTTTCATGAAACAGGATTAGATAGCGACTCACAACCTTCGACAACATTTTAAACAAGCGAAGGAAACTATCATTTCAAGAGATCCCTCTTTGGATTAAAAATTTCTACCAAACAGAAAATGCTGACGATAACTCCTAGCGAACTGGAATCCAATGCTTCCTTATATACTCTTGTGAAGTTTCGAATGTAATTTTAAGATTAGCAGAACAAGTAACAGCAGCATGGAAAGCACATGTGCGCATGTAAGGTATTGCTTACTATGTGATGGTGTTGACTATTATAATTTACGATAATTTTGAAACATTAAATACTTCTTCAATTTCTTATGGCTCACTTATGAGTTCAATATGTTTGAATATTCAGTATGAAGTACGTAAACTGTTCGATCCTTCAAAATGGCCTGCGATGGCAATGAGATTGCTTTTGATTACACAATTAGGGCATAATTCCATCACTCCGGTGTTCTTTAATATCACTAACGAAGTTACCGCGCCGCAAGCCATTGATATTTCAGTGTCTCAAACCGTAGCAAATATCCATTTGTCCTGTTCCATCAGTGCTGCCTTTTTTGGAATTTAGGCGAACTTACATCTAGTTGTGGTTTGATTGCTGAATAAGCTGATTTCGCAAGCGATGACATCCAAATCCTTTCTGAACTTCGATTGTTTGTTTCTATATATGCATACGTCTTCTTTTGTTAACATGCAGTTTGTTATTTCGCTCGTAGTAAAAGGAATGTATTCATCCCTGTGCGCATTGATCGCTAGGTGTGATAGTGTTTAATGTTTTACTTTTTATTGTTGGAACAGGAACTACCATGAATACGTCGAAGCGTTGTTGATCGACCAACGGTAACTTAATTTCGAATACGACTTCGTTACAGTTCTCTTGGCACTCATTGGTTTATATAGTTCAAACAAGTTGTGATCTTCGATTGGAAGTGCGTGCAGATGAGCATTAATTAAAATTAGTTCACCATTTATGTGATGTTGATGAGGTGATAGTAAGAGTGGCCTATTTTATGGGCAACATTTTTACACGTTTATAATTTCAGCCGCGGTTCTTTGAAAACTCATAGCTATCAGTGTTAACTGAGTCGGTAAGAGTCCGACTAGTTGTGATTTACTTTTCTGCTGAGATTCTTTATCTATTGCATTTTTGTTACGATCAATCATCTCTATCATTTCATTTAAGCTTTGCGGTGTACTGTCTCGTCTACTTCTATAATATTGATAGTGAAATCAATTATTGACGTTTGTTTTTTCAGAAGGCGAAGTACGTGGTCTCTCTCTAATTTTGTTCCATAACTAACTTTCGTCATCTCTTCAGCGTTACATCGAGCAATATTTCCGATTATATTGATTTTAAGTCGTTTGCTGGTGATTAATTACTCTTTTTAGAGTAATTTGTTTCTCATTTGACTGAGATTATTGGTTAAGATCTTGCACATGAAATAGTGTTGAATTGCTGGACACAACTGCTGCAAGGCTTGAATACCTGAACAAAAGGCGCTTAAGTCCAACGCAAACGGTTTGAAATCATTATATACCAACAATTTCCGTTCGGGATGAAAAGTAATGTTATTAGCATGGTAAGTAGTATGGGATTGGTTGAAGATTTAGTCCTTTTTGGCTGGACTGACATCCTTATCATCTTTGACCATAGGACAAAGCATGGTTGGGCTCTTTACCAAAGATTCTTCTTTTTCATCTTCGCGGAATAATAGTGCTAACCTGGGAATAAGTTGCTTGAATGTTTAGTCGCAGTTTTTATTTCAGTAACCTTCACAACCCCGTCTTCATCGGTGTGTTCGTGAACAATTCTCCCCAATGGCCACTTCATTACAAATACGTTGGCTTCCTTAATGATAACCATATCTCCAGGTTTGATATCGGGAGACGACTTTCTCCATTTATATTTTTGTTTTAATTCGTGCAAGTATTCACCACTACTGAGCCACTACTTACAAAAATGATGTTTGATATGGGATACTAATTCTCATCGTGACAGGAGAGACATTTTTCTATTTCAAGTTTCACTGTCGATTTGAGCTGTAACGACATCTTCTATTAATAAATACCTTGGAGTTAATGTTGATATATCGGCAGGATCATTGGACAGCGGAGATAAAGGCCGAGAATTCAAAATTACTTTTATCTCAACAACTACTGTTTCTAACTCTTCGTAAGTTAGTGAGGCTGAGGTTACACTCCTCCTAAAGGTGTTTTGCAGATTTCACCTCCCCCTCCCATAATCTTCCGAAGTGAGGAGCTCTTGGCGGAATAAAGTGGAATTTTACTCCTTTTGAGCTGTATGTTGAGATAATGGACTCTTGTGCGTCTTAAGAATAAATTGAGTCATTGCATTCTGAAAGTTTGTTCTTCGCACTAATGAGGTTTGTTGCATTGTAGCAGTATATGTTTTGACAACGGCCTCTCCTTCCAATAAACTTCTTCAGTGCTCCACTGAAAGCGTCAGCGGATAAGTTGCTTACCAGTTCGAAATGAACAGTCATTGTTGCAAAACAGCAAAATATGGCAAGATATGCCTTCGTATGCCTTTCCTCTAACTCTATGATGGATTCACAGTAATAAACACCTACGTTGATAAAGGGTCTTGAAGGCGTGACTCTTGGCCATGGAAGATTTCTCGTAATTTGTTCATATAGCTGGGGACGAGCCTTGTTTCAGTTTTGGTCAACATTTTCAACTGTTATTTTACCTTTTACTGACCAGAAACTTTGTCACATGATTGCTAATAAAGCTTGTGAACCGCAGTGTTTGTTCTTTTCATTGATTGACTTGAATAGCATTTTTACCAGTAAGTGATTGTAAGGAAGCAATTTGGGTGCTTGGCAGAGAATGGCAAGACGATTTTTTTAAGCGTCGTTCTACACGTATATTGCCCCTTTCATCGATGAAAGGAGAGAAACTGCTAATTGAACTTTGATTACCGACATCTTGATGCTGTTCCAATTTTTTTAATTCAATTTGGAAACAAGTGTTCTGTATTGCTGGGGTCTGGTGTGAGATATTTTTTTACTTTTCAATTTTGAATAAAACGTTGAACATAAGCCAATATCCGTTGAAGCCTTTTGAACGAAGCACTGTGTTGAATATTGTACATAACTCGGTAGTTGTTTGTTGCCGCCAGTACTATTGTCGTATTTTTTCTCTTTTCTAGGTCTGCGGAAATTTGAAGTTGTGGCAACAATTTTGGGGGCCATAATTTTTCTTTTCCTTATAGGAACAGTGGACTATAAAATCATAGGTCGTATACGGACAGGTTTGCTGCTTGGAGATCTCTGGATAATACGTCGGTTGGATTTTCATTGGATTTTACATGGCGCTACTGGTCGGCCAGTGTCAGAGACTGAATTGTAGCAACACTGTTAACTATAAATGTTTTAAGAAATTGTGCATTTTTCTAGGATAGGACGGTTTCAGAGTTGGTCCTTAGGAAAAAATGTCTTTTAGTAACTGTGGATGATTTGCACATCATCTTTTTAGATTAGAGTTTTACGAAGAATTTCAATTAGCTCCTTCTGGGGATTTTGTGGCTAGATAAGGGGTTGGTCGTATACCGTACGTGACGGTATTTAGCTTGTAGTTATTGATAGGCGATGAAGAACTAAGACTCCAGATAGTTAATTGATATTGGTGATTGTCTAGAAGAACCAATATTTGTCTGTAAATTTTTACATTGATTGGCGGGAAGAGGAATTTGGGCAACTGGAAATGGAGTAAAATAGAGGATAACTCGCTTTGGATATTTGGCTCAATATACACCACATTATTCAACGGGTATCTGGTTGACGTTTTCGCAGATGAATGAAAAACCACTCTGGACTTCATAGTGGTGCCATCCGGTCGCAATCCAAAATGGTGTGGAATGAAATATTTTGCATGTCTTAATTGTTCGTACTCTCCTATGAATCGTATGTATTGGGTACGAACGTTATGATGCTTTTGAAGCCGTCGTTGTCGACTTATAAATCAGTTGCAAGGCATGGTGTGTGATACAGTGTCGGATTCTCCCGAAATGGAAGAATGACTATGAAATGATCATCTGCGTTGGTCTGCACATCCTGAACAAAGTACGATTCACACAGTTTCTTCCACAAACATCTCCGTTTTGTCTAAATCGATTTCGTCGAGCTTCCATAGTCGCCTAATTGCTTACTCCAGCTATTCGGTGTTATCAAATACTGCACGTATAAGTCCAGATAAAGTAGAAGGAGTTCTATGTTGTCGGATTGATCCTTCTACAATTCAGCCAAGTGAAGTGTTTTGAAGTATTGGAAGATATTTAGCAAATTTTATATACCCGGACAGAATCAGGTTGAAACAGAATTCTGCACCGAGAAGAATATCTGTCTTACCTTGTTTGTAAAAATATGGATCCGTTGATTTGGTTGCGGTGGGATGATGTTTGGAAGTATGAATGCTTCCAAATTCTTTGAGAATGAGTGACCTGCAGATTTCATTTCGGCGTTTACTCGGTGGGTTGACTTCTTTTGGAACTTCCCAACGTGGAGTATATTTATCGGTGGTTTAAGTGGGAGTTTTTTGATGAGGCGTTTAGTGATAATATTGACTTGCACAACGCTGCCCTGAACTCATCTGACACACCGTTACTTGCCTTGATGATTACTTTTGCTCTGGCTAAAAAGGCATAGCCCTGGCGTCCCGCAACGAAATTAGCTGCTGCTGATGACACCGCAACTGGGTTTAACGTAGATACAGCGTTATGAACATTTGTCTGTTGATTCAGTGTATTTTGAGAGTTATGCGGCTTTTGTTCCTTGTTTTCTTGTTTTCCAAATGTTATGCTTCATTGTGCACTTCTTACAATGTTTGAGCAATACGTATGGTTTTCTGCTGTTTGTCTGCCATCGTTCACCATTTTATAAGATGATGTTGGATTGAATCCTCCAAGTCGTCTTCAAAATGTTGCCAAACTTCATCATAGAACTGTTGTAGAATTTTTGTGGTTGATCATTCTCTACGGATGTGAAACCGTTGAGGAGTCTTTTAAGGGCTGTTATTCTAGCACTTGTGTGTTAAACCAGTCCTGTGGTATGACTTGTTTGATTTTACTGTTGATCAACTGAATTTTTTCTCTCTGTGCAGGTAACGGTTTGGTTAGTAATGTATTGTTGGTAGCTTCCACTTTTTTATTGCATGTTTGTATTTCTTCAATTGCAATATTGTACACAACTGCGACGGTTTCCTTGGTTTTATTAAAAGGTTGCCATAGAGAATTTCCTTTGATAGAAATCTAAGGCACTCCGATCAAGTGGTGCCTTTTTAATGTTTGCTATTGGGTTTTCGATTTCGGTGGCCTTTTTTTCTTATTGGCTTATAAGGCTTTGAAGTTTGGCCATGATTGTTTAAAGTGCTGATATACGGAAAATCTCCAACTGAGTGTTGTCACGGAAATATTGTGAATGTGGAATTTGGCAAACTGGTGTGTCCAGGATCTGCGAAAAGGAGACGTCAACGCATATGTTTGGAGTTCGGAAAATGGAATGATTCGCCTGATGAAATCAGTCACCAATCAGGGGTCACAAAAAATGTTAAGGTGTGGGTTAGTGTTGATCAATCCAAACTGACACTATTTCCCACTTCTTTCCCTTATGCTTCCTCTCAAATAGTTGGAACTTGAAGAAAACACGAAGCTAACTATACAAGTCACACATTGATTTTAATCGACTGACTGGCATTTATAAAACAATTACAATTGATAATAAAGGCATTTTCCCGAGGGAAATAATAAATTTATGCATAAACTAACAAAATGCATACATGAACTTCTTTTACATATACGTATGCAATGTTAAGAGCATTTGATAAACCAACGAAATTACTTAAGTTACAATTGCTGACCAATTCAACGTGGTCGCTTGTTTATTTTTGCATGTACTCTTTTCGTTTTCCTTTGTTTTAAAAGAAATTAAAGATTAGGTGTAGCAGCATATTACTCAAATCTGATGCTATATAGAATTAATGTTCTTAATATTGCATACACTTATGTATGTGCAACTGATGTTCTTCAAACTTTTGTATATACAAATGATGTTCTTAATAGATAACAGCAAAAGAACCAAAAAAATGCACGTTAAAAGTAACATCCTGCTCCCAAAGAGCAGACAACTTGTTGGTAATACTTGGGCTTTAGCAAACCATTTATACTAAAATCTGACTTTGCTTTAGGAGGCATAGTTTTCCAAGAAGACATAGAATGCCAGTCACCAATTCATATGCAAACAATACATTATTTGTTTATTTATAAAATTCAGCTAAAATAAATTAGTAGTCGTGTTCTTTGTTAAATATTATATCTTTGTCCAATTTATAAGTTCGTCCGTGAATAAGTTCGTACGGTGTTAACTTGGTTGCGGAATGAACTGCATTGTTACATATATCTACATTACTATTTATTTATATTTTGTTTACATATAAAATTCAGCCAAAATAAATTAATAGCCGAATTCAACTGACTCTTAAAAATAAATATTATGCTAAGTATTATTAATAGCAACTATGAAGTATTTTAAGAAAATAAAAAAATATAAAGATATAAAAAAATAAAACAAAACAACTTTTATATATATAGAAATTCATATAGGTACACCAGCAGCTGGTGTAAAGTGGGGAGTGGGCCCCAAAGTCCAAAAGCTAGGCAACTGATGAAAGTGAAAAAATGTAGCTCAATTTTCGATCATGCGGAGAAATCAAGACTGAAAGTTAATTTAGATACGACATAGGCAAAGTGCGTGTATTTAGGGGAGTTGCTTTCATAGAATTCAGTGAATCCGATTTTGAGATTAAATTATAGATATCATTCATATTTTTGCAAAGAATTCTAAAATAAAGTTTCTAGAGACACGTCGAGGGACGTTGAAGTTATCTCACCGAGTAATGTGGACGTATCGATAGTACAATTTATTAACTTAATTAAGAAGTAAATGCCAAAATAAATCTATGTTTCTCTAGACGGGTAATAAAAGCCATTTATTTTTAGAAGGAGGCAAAGAGACAAGAATTCAGTGAATCCGATTTAGGGATTAAATTATAGATATCATTCATATTTTTGCAAAGAATTCTAAAATAAAGTTTCTAGAGAAACGTCGAGGGACATTGAAGTTATCTCACCGAGTAATGTGGACGTATCGATAGTACAATTTATTAACTTAATTAAGAAGTAAATGCCAAAATAAATCTTTGTTTCTCTAGACGGGTAATAAAAGCCATTTATTTTTAGAAGGAGGCAAAGAGACAAGCGGATCCCAACCCAAATTCCTAGGGGCAAAAAGCAGGAATTGGTTTTCAACCAATTTTATTGAATGTACACAGCACCTATAGGAAGGAGACTACACAACCAAGGCATATTTGAGTAGCTCATAGCTTCATCAAGCTTATATAGCCTTTTTTAAAGTAAGGGTGGTTGGATTCTTTAGAGAATTTCGTAAAACCATGCGCGGACCTAGCATTATTTAAAAGGAATTCATTATGTTGATTAAAACGTAGGCTTTTTTCGAATTAAATCCATAAATCCATGGACAAATGCATTCAAGAAATTTAGCTAAGACACTCAACTTGGCAACAGGTCTATAGTTTTCGACACATTTGTGAAGTGGAATAAATACGCTGCTCTCCCAACACAAGGGTGAAACAGCTGTTTCCAAAGACTTATTAAAAATATTTGTGAGATGACACCACATAGCCCATTACACATGATTTCAGTCTACATGATGAAGTGCCACCAGGCCCAGGAGCACAACTATTTTTTACTTAAATGTTGTAGTACAACATTATTTGAAATGACGGAATTCGGAATCGATATTGTGTTTGTGGTTTGGTATAAGTAATTATTAGTTAAATCGGAATCAGTGATAGAAAAATTTCGTCGGAAATATTACGTAACGTAAACATGATATCAACACATTTGTCATAGAAAAGAATTATTAGCAATGAACCGGGGAATAACATTTTTTATACTATAGCGTTTCAGAGAAAAATGCATTCTGGTAAAGAAACATAGACCATTAATTTCCCTTTTTGCCAAATCACTGTCTAGAATAAGAAGGATTAAAATGGATGTATCTAATTATGATTTCGAAATTGTTTGCAAAAAACATTCCTGTAACAACGCATATGAAAAATTTGGCTATAGCTCTTACTTTTGGGATGGGTGTGCATTATGTATCACATCGTCACTTACTATATTTCATCAACTCTGGTTTTTTTAGATGATATATGTACAACTGGTGTGAAATATCAGCGACAATTAAATCACAAGGTGGTCCAACATTTTGTTCAAGTTCAAACTTTACAGACTGTTTTTCGTTTTTTTTATAACCATCGCCGAAGGATGAGGTGTAGATTCAGTTTATTTTTCAAATAAATGTACAAAAATATTATATCTAATTCTACGGGCGATAATGTAGCACTTGAAGAAAAATGAAAAAAAATTAACCTTCAATATTATAGAGTTTCAAAATTTAATTCTTTTTTCAATACCTTTATAACGCGCAGAAACAAGCTTCAAAAATCCCATGAAGTATACCAGTTCTTAGTCAGTTTCAAATCTTGAATGCATCTAAATACATTCTACCTGTTCGTCTGTCCATCTGTCTGTTTTCGCAACTTTGTATCATTTGTGGTAAACATTTTCCCGTTAGCGAAAAAGATATCGTCTACAAATTTGCTAAGAGTTTGGAATTGACCTTAACTTTTCAAAGGACACTCCTACAACGCCTACATGTCTCTAGATAAAGACTCTAGGCAAAGACTTTTATTTTGAAAATTGAAAAAATCAGTTGCGTCCACTCTATATTATAGAGCATGAGAATTTTGTTTGTTTACGTCAAAAAACTCTGTTCATTGTTTTGTGATATGACGCGTGACATTCTCTCAAATGCTTGCAAAGCAGAAGCATAGACAATTCCGAATTTTTGAGTGAATATGCATACAAGTGTGTATGGCTGAAAACACGAAACCAAAACTATGTTTGTTGATCTCTGTAAAAGTTTTGAATAAGTATTACTACCTACTGATCCGTTTTGTCATGATTTTGGAGCTAATGCGTTTTGTGGAATTTTCATTATGTCTTCATTAATCCCTTTTACTTTGTTACTGCTTGTAAATAAAATTGCCTGTACTTTATAACTTACATATTAAGCAAATTTTTATTGTTAACAGCCGCATAATGCATCTTTGTTTTGTGGTGATAACTTATAAAATGTTATGGTTATACCGTTCTATCATGTAGTCACGGGAGTGTGACTATATTTTACGAAAAATTAGTATGAGAGGCGGTTTTCATAAAACGTACATAACGCACGTAATTGGTTTAGCCGTGACTTTGGAGTTATTGGAGTCTCGAGGTTATGAATCCCCAGCCGCATAATGTGTTCGTATTTTATGGTGCCGTCTGACAACTCAATAAAATTCATTATTTGCATTTATTGAAATTCGGCTTATTTCACTTTGTTTCATGTCATTTTTTGTTTGAGACGCGCGAAAGAGAATGTCCAATTTATTACTTATATATATGTTATATACATGCTTAAATATGTATTATATATAAATATTATAAATAATCATTAGCTATTAAGCGTTAATCAGAGTGTCAAAGTCACACCGTGTAAAGATGCTAATGCGTTAGCGTCGTCACAAGAGACAAAAATTGGGAGAAAATAACAAAAATACAATTACAAGTTTAGGTGTTTGTTGAAAAAGGACACGCCTACAGTGCAACAGAAATCAGGAAAACCTCTGCTTTTTGTATTTCTTACTTATTACTTATAGAGTACAATAGACATACGATAAAAATTGCTGCGTATGCGTTTCGAAAATCGAGCAACTCAGCCTAATTTGTCTAATCACCGTGTATATAAATGATTTTTTTCATGTGAAATTTTTAACTTAACTCGTGTAAGGCCTAGGTCTATTTGCTGATGATTTGCAGATTTCATTTTACGAGGAGTGTTCATGATTTGGAAGGATATCAAGCTAACATTGACTATCACTTGCACCGTATGGGTAGGTGCGAGTGAACTTGAGATGAATTGTGTGGAAACATATGTGATGTGAATCTTGCTCTAAGGGTAGATGGTACCCAGGTTGAAATTTTGAATGGATTGGAATGCCTGGGGGTGATTATTGATAAGTTACGGTTTGTTGCTCAATTAATTGTCTTTGCTCTCGGGTCAATTTCTTACTTAGAAAGATATATTTTTGAATGTCTATATGCCTATTCAAATCAAAATTAGAGTGGTCAAAGCTGTCATTATGCCAATTATATCTTATATTCTAGAAGTTTATAGTTCCACAAATACTTTAAACCTGAAGAAATTAAGACGATTATGTAATCGTATAATTAGATATGTGTTCCCCTTAGTGTGGTATGGTTAAGGTTCTGTTCTGCGTTTCCTGGGTTGTTCCTTCGATCGTTTTATTACAGTTACATTTCCCTTGAACCTTTACAAAATTATCCTACGGTGGAAACCGAAGGAGCTTTTTTATCCCTTTTCTTTTAGTAGGTCAGTTCGCAATAACTATTTGATGATCCGTCGAGTTACGTGCTTCTTGACCAAATCTTTTCAGTTAAGAGTTATAAGAGACTTGCGACAGTTTAGATGCTTTTATCTCGCTTACAAACGTAAGCTTTCAATCTTCACCTCTAATAATAAGATTAGCGAGTTGCTTAGTATTAGGACGAAAGCGTGGGTATAGTAGGTGTTATTTACTTTCCTGCTAATTTTGTTACCTTATTGTCTCTTGTTTTTTTTTTCTATTTTTGCTTTTCTATTTTTTCTTTCACCTTCAATTTTTTTTCTTGGATTGCTTATTGTATTATTGTACTTTATAACTACTATTTTAGTTTTTCTATGTGTTTTAAATAAAATTTTTAATAAATTACTTCGATGACGATCGCTTTTTGAAAATGTTTGGTTTTTGGTTCTATCGCAGCTCGTGCAGTGTTACAGTAAAAAAGACATTGCTATAGTTTCTGAGTATTGGTCAAAAAATTAATTTTTCATTCCTTTTGAAACACAGAGGTGTTTTCGGTTTACGTAGCACTGTTTCTGAGTAATGGTCAAAAAATTAATTTTTCATTCCTTTTGAAACACAGAGGTGTTTTCGGTTTACGTAGCACTGTAGGCACTTCCTTCTGTCGATTTGGTCCATTTGCAATACCAATCTGCATACTACAACTTATAATGTTTCTGCCAAACTTTAAGTTGATAGCTTCATTGTTGTGGCCAGAAGAATGTTTACAACAGACATTACACAGACGGACATACTTATATGTATATTATATATTATATATATATGCCTATTTGTATTGTAAAATACTCCGGAATTTTTGCAAAAAAATTTAAAAGGCCCCTCGTAAGGACATTGTAATTAACGTTGGATTGAACTTCCGACAAAAGGCTGCTCATCATTTTTTAAAGTTTTGGGCACTTGTAAATTGGACTATGGCTCACAATAATGGTCAATGCTAGACCTGATATTCTCGAAGTTTCTTCCCTATTGTTGTAAGAAGATGAACTGATCGACATTGACTCTTGTGGTTGAGGCTATCATCCCACCGGATAACCAAAGATCTTCTCCATATATCTTTTCAGCGAATTGGCAGAGATATCTTCTTTGTATACCACTGATATTTCTAATAGAGCTATTGGTAGGTCCTCGCTTCACTTTAATGGCTTCCCTCCGTCTAGGATTGCTGTCTTTAGCTGATCGTGGAAACGCTCTACCATACCATTGCTTTGAAGGTGATATGAATTACTTATGATAGTTGTTGTGAGTACCAAGCAATTTTGTTAGTTAAGTGAACAGGCTCGATGTAAGCTGTGTTCTCTGACCATTTGCAACAGTATGTGGTATACCGAAACATGAAACGTAATAAAAGTTGACGACAACATTTGCGGAGATTTCTGTTAGAGAGTACGCTTCAGTCCATCGCATGAGCCTACTAATTGTTGTGAGTATGTAACGGTTATTAATAGATTGCGTATGTGTCTTTGGGTATTTTTATGTTGTGTCCCGTTGTCTTAGAGTGTTGCGAGATTTTCGATTTTTGGCCTGAAATGCATTGGCTCGACCATATTTCTGACTTTAATAATGGTACTTCTATTAGTTGCTCCATGTCTATTGGTTCTGTTTTTCCACTGAGGTCTTTCTTAGCTGCCGGATATAACAGCGAGAGAGAGAGAGAGAGAGAGAAGAAAAAGAAAGAGAAAAAACCTGACGAATACATGGCTTTAATATAAGTGAAAAGGAAGATCCAGGTTCACATTTCACTTTTTCCTATGTTTTTCGTCATATGTTTTAAGAGTCGAAGTATTGGGTGCAGCTAGAACAATATTGGACGATCTTTAGTTATAAGGTAAGGTTAAACTAGCAAGTAAAGTAAGGAAGACATAACTTTGCGAACGGCACTATATATAGATATTTTCATCAACATTCTGAGATGAAAGGGAACTGCCCTTGACAATATTCGTGGTGAATCCTTTAATCGAATTAAGGTGCAATACTCATTAGTGACGTTTATCTCTGCTCTTTGGAGTCATTGCTACCAATTCCCAGCGTACACTTATTAAAGAACACTTCCATATTTGCTTAGCGTACGTATTTTTATAAAACTTTATGGATGTTTGATTCCCTTCTTCTTTCAGTAAATATTGCGCGCGATTACTTAACTTACAATAAATCCGCCAATCAATAGGGTCAAGAAATTGGCGATACTGTTCATAAGCAATATCTCTGAGGTATCTTGCAGATGTCATGTGAGTGGGCCCAGTTAGTAGCTCCATTACCAAGCGAATGTTTAGGGATAGGAATACGATTTAGGATATAGTGAAGTGCCCTGCCTAGAAAGTCTAAACAGTCGTGTAAATAAGTACAAAGGTGGTAGTCTATACAAGTAAAATACAGTAATATACTGGATTAAAGCCGCTTGCAAGTAACTAATAATTTTCATTAGTTTAAGCACTTACGAGAAAGTAATCAATAAGCGAAATAAGTTGTTGTTGAGCATTGAAATTAGTCGATAAGCAGCTACGTCTGCAGGAGAGAACGTTCTTTAAAGAATGACTCACACGCCGGCGCGTTCAAATTCAGATAAATCACAACAAATAATTATAATTATGTGGCAAAGAGTTAGTAAGTCATGAGACGTTCCTTCAAAATTTTTCTGATAAAGAATGAATTCAAAAAATTACCTTTTTTTGTAAATAAACCCAGAATTGAAACCATGATTGTGAAGATTTTATAATTGGCACCCAACGGAAAAGACTCAAACATAGCAGAACCAATAAAGTGGAATTAATAGAAATTTCTCCAAGTAAGACATGTAAGTTGAGTGGACAATGAATTTTTTTATACATAATTTTTGCTATTATGGATGTGGAGAAGTGGCTCTATGTGTTTATCAAATATTTTTAAATTTGACAAATTAAAACTTGCCAGGTGTGTTTGTTTCATTGAACTAAGTGGAATCAGATCTAATTGTATGAGCTTAAAAACTTGGACAGACTGCTCCAAAACTTAGATATCCACGGTAAGAAAGAAAAAGGAGGAGTTGTGAGTAAAAACCAAATCTCGTAGCTATTACAGAGTGCATTTCGTGCAGCGTTGCAGTCATAGAACGCAGAACTTGATAAAAAATGGATGAGCTATCCAACAAACTAACATTTCTTGTAACAGAGAGGACAGAAAGGAAAATATATAAAGAGAGATAATGTGAAACGGTGAAATGTGATGAACCTTTAGATATCGTGAAATCACTTCCTAAGTTCAACGGAAATTTGGAAAATTATGTGCTATGAAGATACGCGGCAAACACTGCTTATAATGTTTTCGAGATATATGATGGTGCAAACATTATCAGGTAGATACAATAATTAGAAATAAAATAAACTACCCAAAAAAACGCCATATTGGAATCCCTTACTACAGGGCCTAATTTTTCGTCAATAAAAGCCAAGTTTGATTTTCTTTATTCCCATTAACGATCCTTGTATTTGATTGAACCAAAGCTAAGTATTATAATGCAAAGTTCGTAGACAGATTTCCAGTTTTACGATAAGATTGAAATTGAAAATTGAAAAATTGAAATTTTCATTGCTAAGAAATAAAGTGCTAATGTCATACGATAGAGTTCTAGCATCTTTAAAGAACGAAAAACATAGACAAGGTGTACTTCGGATGTTCATTCCTTCTTTAAATAAACCCTCGTGTTACATTCTTTTTTCATTTCGTCCGTTTGATTCATGGACGGCTTTATCTTTAGCTCAAGAAATTCAAGAAAAAGACTTTTCCCAATAGAAATGAAGGTAGAGAAAGTTTTAAGGAAATGGTTAGAAAAAATCAAGCAAACCTGCCAGATGATTGTGGTAATTAAGAACCCTACCGATAGCAAAGCTTTTATTGCACTAAAGTGCATGACCAACCGAGTTTAGAGACACATCGATCCATCAACTCTTTGTTGTAGGCAAATAACCAATTCACGTAATGGTGAAAATATAGATTGTCTGACACGGCAATTTAAGAGACAGACAGCATCCGATATAAACATCGACCCGAAATTTCAACAAATTAATAAAGTTTTTCATGGAAGTTCGTCTCCAAGACTATCAGAAATGTAACTGATATGACGACACGGCTGAGGTTGAGTCACAAATTGTAGAGGACAAAATTGCTGAACATAGTGACGTGCTCATTTTTTGAGAGGAGACTTTGTGTTGCCTGTCATAAATTAAACCGCAGGAAAAAATAACAGATTTTAATCGATGCAGGGGCTTAAAAAAATTACGTTAAGTCATTTTACGGAATAAAACCAGTGAATATGCATTTTGTAATTTAGTCGGTTTGGGTTTCCTTAACCGGGTGAATGCCAGCACTGATGTAAGAACAGAGAAACTGCGCCTTGGACCAGGTATAGAGTAAATAAATTTTTTTTGAAGGAAAATTGATGAAACTGTTGATCTGGAAATCTCGACCTTCGAACTTTTAGCTATATGTATGCACAAGAATGGCGAGAAACCCTCTCTCAAAATTGTCAAAACAGGCGGAACCTAAATTTATAACGCTTTGCGTTAGTATTGGTTGTTCTCAGTAAATGTCGGTCGTTTACAGCTGCATTTATAAAAGAAAACCGTTGTAAATGGAAAATAAAATAAATTCCGAACAAAATTAGGTACTTACGAACAGCTGAATCAAAAAAAAAATTTAAGAAAATTAATTCAGTTCTTTTGTTTTGTTTTTACTCCTTTTGTCTTATTAATATTCTTAATTCGTAATGGTATATATTGTTCTTAAAGCCAAGTGGCCTAATCCATTTTATTAAACAAAACATAAAAAGAGGTTACTAAATTGTTGTTATTAAATAGTCGAATATAGTTGAGAAATCCATACACATCAGCCGAAATATAGGTAAATTCATATGCTAATGTATTAACATATTATGTGAAATAAAAATAAAGTGATATATACTCAAAGTTCAAGTTCGCAATTCAAAGTTTTTCTAAGAAATGAAAATATGAAATTATATGAATTATTTTCTCATTATAGCCATACATAACTCTCACACAAATGGTTTTCAAACTACGCCTTTCGAAAGAGAACTAGGTAACATAATTAGTACAGATAGTTTATTCATGTAGTAGAAATTCTGACGGTATCTACTGCTGTGAATCTGCACGGTATTTTTTTCGTTTACCTTAACCAGCTTTGCATTCTTCACTTGCTCATGTTATACATTTACAGTCACTATGTTATGCTTGTTGCATTTTCTTCTTTCTCTATTATGGTGACGAATTAGACAGGCTATAGTTTTTTTTTTTAAGATTCTCTTATTAGCCACACTATCATCGTATTGTTGAAACCTAGGCATTGAAATAGTGGGCGTGGCGGTTGATGGTGGGACTTATTAGGTAGGGTTAGGAGTTTGACAAGAGTACGTATCTACCAGGTAACAGGAGTATTAGGATTTTCCTGTAAATTTAAAATATGGTAAGATTTAATTACTACCCGCAATTTCTTTGCGGGTAGGGATATGCTTGTTGTTTGAGCAGCAACTTCTTGCAGTATGTATGGATAAATTTCGTGTTCAAATAGTGAGTTGTATCTTTTGGTAAGATTGTTAAGGGTTGTATCTGCATAATTAGTTTAAAACATTGTACGATCAGATTACTAGAGAGTAATTCATTTTAGGGCTTAATTTAGGGATTAAAGAAGGGTTTTGAAGCATAGGTCGTCATCAGCACATACCCTCATGTAGTGCTATTCGATCCTGACCTATATACGACTAACACTCGCGATTGCTGATTTTTTCGAGTTCGCATCTCAAAATCTGTCATGGAAGAGAAAGAGAGCAATGGGGACTCCTCGAGGAGGTCATAGCCACGTGCCGCTTATGACGGTCCAAATGGATGTTATGCTAATGCAATGTCGTAATGCGGATATGTTCGCTTTCATCCATCAGATTTTACAGATGCATTCTGTTTGACGTTCCATGGTAGCAAGTAGTTTCTATTAGAACATGTGCCCTCGTTTAGTAATAGCATATAATTTGTTTATATTGTAGTAGTATTACGAGTTTGTTAAATCAGGAAAATATGTGCTCTTGGCAGATAAAAACTTTGAATACAACATAACAGCGCCTGTGAGCACAATTTTCTTCGCTTTAAAGAAGTTTTTAAAATTTTTCAACAATGTCGTTTTGGACACGGAAGTATCTTTGATAAATTTCTATTGCTTATTTATCCACTGGAAAGATTAAGAGTTTCTCGAAAAATTTATGTCACGTCTTCAAAAGGTCTAACGAAAATTCGTCTATTGGCACTAACACTGCGGCTGCAGAAAACAAAGAAAATACAGATGTCAAAACAACATTGAAGAAGTTACTAAGACAAAAGAGTCAGAACTCTAGCAAGTAAGTCGGATGGCCTGAAAGGAGTAAGCAAGAACCACTTAATCAATCTTATATAAGCACCAATTCTAATAATATGACTATGCCGAATTCCACAGCAAATACGTCTTTTTGTTATTCTTGCTCTGACTTAACTTTATGCTTTGTCTGTAGTAAGGCTTGTGATTATTTTTCTAAATATGCTAATGCAGCACTGAAGGAAAAGCGTTGTTGACGCACCTTTCATAGTATTGTTTGTTTTATTTGTGAAAAAAATGCGAGCTACTGTCAGTTTCAATCAACAGGAAATATTAGATTGGCGGAGATATGCGGGAGCTGTTTCGATTTGGATGCACAGCCAAGAATATGTCATCAAGAATTTTACGGAAACCTAAAGCCCATCAGTCTACTATCAATTATACCTAAGAAAAATCTAAATTAATGCTTCCTAAATTATGAACAAAGGCGTCGAATTATCAAGTAACTAAAAAAAGGTAGTGCAATGAGTGGTATGATTATCTTTTCAGTTGGATGAAAGGAGAGATAGGTGATATGAAGGTTATGATTGTTCCGTGATTACAAAAAGGATGATATTTGTGTATTGATTTTTGGAGGACTTTTGGTTTGGCCAAGCTTTGCCAGGTTACCCAGTAAATTCTCCTGTTTCTAATGTTTTGAAATCTGTGAATGTTGAAATAACAGTAATCATATGAACTCATGAACTTAAAATCCCACAGCCGGACTTTCTACAAAAAGCTAAGAAATTTTCTCCATCTTTTGGATCATGGTAAAAAACATTTGGAGGAACATGGAATTATAGCCACTGATAAAAATCTGCCTATAAAACAACAGCACTACAGTTTCTTACCAATGGTACAAAAGCTAGTGATGATCTTGATGGCATGTTAGCGTTAGGAGTAATCAAAGGGAGCAAAAATAGTTGGCACTAAAAATCGACCGTGTTTAAGTGCTCGTAAGATTAACGAACGAACTATTAAAAATGCTTATCCGTTAACACAGATTGAAAGTTTACTTAGTCGATTACGAAATACTCTATACAATTCAGCTCTTGATATAAAAGACGCGTTTTGGCAAGTACTGTTGGGTAAGAGTTCACGTGAAAAAATAGCGTTCACAGCATTTTCAAAACCATTGCATCAGTTTATGTTAATACTTTTGGGCTTGCGCAATGTTGCACGGAATATGTTTGGGTTAATAGATAAATTTATACTTGATTAATGTCGTGAAAAGTCTACTTGTATATTTAGATGACTTATTGGATTGCTCATCGAGTTTTGAATGTGAACGCAGAACGTCTGACAAATGCTAACTTGACCAATAATGTTAAGAAAAGTCGTTCCTACAATAGATTAGTTAAACGTCTTGACGTTGTAGTGGATGATGGAAGTTTAAAAACAGACCATGAGAAAGTGAATGAAACGAACCACTTTGCAGTCCCCTAAACTGTGAAGAAGTTATCTTGATATCACTGGTTAGTAGGTCGATTATTTAGCTTCGATAATTATGCTTCGATAGTTGTACCGCTACGCGAACGTCTCACCAAACATCGATTAAAAAATTTCTTATCAAGCACAACTTGCTTTTAAGAAGTTGAAAAGTTATTTTCTTACGCCTTCAATTTCAGCTACACCAGATTTAAAAAAGAATTTTTATATTGGATGTAATGCATCTACGGATGGGGGAGGAGGAATATTCTTTAAAAAAATATTTGATGACAATGGGAGATCTGCTCTTTACATGTCGGTTAAAATAAACAAAGTTGAGAAGAACTACACTTTTTTTTTCTACTTGGAAATAACGCGGACCTATCGAGCTAAGACACTTTTTAGTAATAGAATCTCATTGTTCATCATTCGCAGAATATGGAAATATGCATAAAACACTACAGAAGTTGAAGGAAAACTATTGGTCTTGCAATTGATATACAATGGGAAGAGTGTGAACTATGTAAATGCGGAAAAACTTTTTCAATGTTTATACATCGATTTTATGGGACCATATCCTAGAACTAGAGATTGAAGCACAAGTATTTTTGTTCGTTTAGATCGCTTGTGAAAATTTGTTGTAGTGAAACCTATGCCACTACTGGAGGAGTGGTTGATGAATACAGCTAGAGGTTTTTCACATGGTTGAATAGGTAGAGACTACGTTCTGACAGTTTATGTCAGCAATATTTGAGGGGACACTGCATAAATGTGGCGTGAAAGATATCAAAACTGTGTATACGAATTAAGTAATGTAAAAGGAAGAAAATTATCACACAAAAGACATATTTTTTTACTAGAGGATTCATTTTTTATATTTTCATTTGTTACTATGAGAACGCGGTAACACTCTGCTATTTCAGTCAAGTAGGGTATGAGAGTTCCGACACCAGGGCTTGGATCGAGCTATATCGATGTGTTCTTTACTTTTATTGCTTTAAAGTACTTTTAATCCGTTGGGGCCAGTCAGTCCTCCCGTGTACGACTTTACGAACACACTCCATGTGGCAAGCCGTATATGTGAGTCAAAGCTTTAACGTCCGCGTATAAAGGAATCTTTTAGTCTGGTTGTATTGTCATCCATTCAAAAAAGTTAACATCAGAAATTTATAAGATAGTCCAACCTTTTGTAATTCTGTTATTTGCTATTAACTGGTAGAGAAATCACACGGCAATAGCAAGAGAGGCGATTATAAAGACAGAAGGAGTCTGTCTGTATGTGATGAGGTATATGAGGTTTGCTTTAAGCAAGAAAAAATGATTGTTACTCATTTCTCTATAACACGTTGAAAGAAAAAGTTCACAGCGCAATGTGAAAGTATGAGGCTCAGAAGATAAGAAAAAAAAGACTAATTCACGATATAAAAGATTTCTATGCAAGTTTTTGAAGAAATAATAAATTTTGAAGAATATATAACAGAACAAAAACAAAAACATTAAAACAATTTAAAACATCATTAAAGCAAACGAAACAGAACATTCGAAACAAATAAAACAGCTCTCAAAATAAATTAAACAAGGCATTTTTAAAAAAATTTCAATTCCATATTGAAAAAAATATAATATACATTTACGCTACAAATATTAAAACCAAAAATATATTACAAAGTTATATGTACGCTTAGAATATTAAAAACAATTTATAAGATAAACTAGATATGCATATTACAATATATTTAAAATCAGTGATCTTTCTAATATGCACTTTATTTCAACATGTGAAAAGAAGCCTGATCCTACAAGCATATATTAATTTACTATGAAACTACATACATATACCCATATACACTTACACATAACCAATAAATGAAAACATAAAGAAGGTGATGTGTAAAATTAAAACGCTTTCAAAACAAGGCAAAAAAAAGCAAAGGCATGTTTTATGACCTCAAAATTTATAAGTTGCATTGGTATTTAGTGTTGGTATGCGGCTCATGAAATGTTTCATGGAGATTCACTTCTACCCACCAAACACTCCATAGACAAACAGACGATCGAAAGTTTCTTGCCGGACGGGCTGATGTCATTCTCTGGGCTATTCTATACCCCGCCCTACTCATGGTGTGAGTAGCTATGTGTGAGAGACACCTAAGTTCTCAAACACCTAAACTTACTTTTTTCTTGTAAAAAAAAATAATTCACTACATAATAATCATGATTTATTAATAATGTAAAAGGAAAAAGAAAACTACTGAATTAAAATTATAACTAATTTTTAAATTTACATATCTTTCAACGTTGAAAATAGTTTAAGAAATATATGGAATGTAAATGTACTGTGTAACTTAGGCTGTAAAAAGAAAACAATGGAATGCAAAGGACCATAATGTAATGATGGTTGAATTGTATTGGTTATATGATGATTGGGCATTGCTGCACTTTACGATGGTTATGTATTGCTACATTAAACAGGAGGTCGCGTACACAGATGAAGCTGCTTTTATATGAGTCCAATTATCTTATTAATATGTTCGCTGTTGTTGCTTTTGTTGAGTTGTGCATGTATTTGCTTACGTCGAAGCGTCTTAATGTAATTTCATTACTTACCATTCAATACGTCATAGTTAGCATTTACATATTATAGTGTGATCGCATACCATCATATGCATCCACTTTGAAGTGCGAAAAAAAAAGAAGAGAAAAACAAAAATTTTGTCGCACTTCAACTGGCTGGGTATTGCATTGCGAAATTCAATACGATGCCAGGCGCCCTAATTAATTAGTCGAGGTAAGTAAAGCAAGCTGACTTTGACTACTAGGGTTTTTTTGTTTGACCCTACGGATAGGGGATGAGCTGGTTCAGCTTTAATCATCATCCCTGAAGGACTAAAAGTACTATTGACTCTACGGATAAGGGATGAGCTGGTTCAGCTTTAATCGTCATCCCTGAAGGACTAAAAGGGCTACTGACTCCACGGATAGGGAATGAGCTGGTTTAGCTTTAATCGCCATCCCTGAAAGACTGGTGAACACCTTTTTTTTGTGACGAGGACCAGTTAGGAAGGGATCCACGGCTGCTGTAACTCACGTGAAGTATTCGTCTCTCGTTATATTAACCCGCGAAGTCGGAATTTAAAAAAAAACAGAACAAGCGTCTGCAAAAAAAAACAAACGTAAGCAACAAGAAAAGTCAGGCCACCAGGCTGGTTTTTTGTTTCCCTCCTTCCGCTCTAAAAAACGATTTTTGTAACCACTGCAAAATAAAAAAAAAAAAATAATACAAATAAAACAAAATAAGAACAAACCCGAAGGTTCAATCAATTACAAATTGTCTTGGAACGGACTCTGGAGTGGCTGAGCTATACCCTGCCCCAGAAACACCGTTACACAATAATGTTTAGTTTTCCTTTTTATATCACATTAGACTAATATTTTAACACCAATGCAAGTGTTAAGCAATTTGCATTTGCGTAACTTAACGGCATTGTGTTATTTTCTTGTACTATTAAATTTTGACGTTACTACCATTGACAAAATTCAGGGATAATTTGTGTAATTAGCGAGAATTGTTCGTAGTAAATTACCGAATACGATTTACCCGCACAACTTCTTCCCAATATCAATACTTAAATCATACTCCTCGCTTTTGGTTTTTGTTCCAACGCAAAACGAGAAAAAGACAAAACAAAAAAGTGTTGTCAACTAGTCCAAAAGTAGAAACGGCACATGTTATTGCAATCGAAAAAAAGTAAATGTTACAACTTCCGCAAATGTCAATTGCCAAGTTCGATTGCAATTGCAGCAAATGCAGACAATATTACGACATCCTCCCTCATACGATGCATTAACAGCCGATACCTCACGTACAAAAGACATGATACTCGAGTGTGTCTACTAGTATTAAAAAGGACTGAAGCCGGGCCAAGTCCTTGAAGTCTCCTGCTTTTGCAAATTTTGATTAAGAGTGTAGACCGTAGTTTGCACATCCATTTCAAACAATTTATAGTGAGTTGCTAAGTATTTTTGGATTTTCAATTTCAAACCATGGATTGCATCGTTCATAAAGAAAAGCGTTCACACGCTTCAAACAAAGCAGTTTTTTCGGCAGTTATTATGAATAAGAAAAGATCATAAGCGCAAGTTCTGCAACATTGCGAATCATGTACTATGCCACTGTATTAGATTCCTGCAGTTATCAGAAGGAGATAGATTGAAATATGTTCAGTCGCAGAAATTATGCTTCAATTCCTTCAAAAAAGACAATTCACCAAGATTGTTTATGCCAAAGATGTTGTAAGAAACACAACACACTGGTCTAGGATCAGGTACTATCCATTCCTCTGGATCGACCCCGAGTACTATATCAGGGTCGAATCCTAACCAACAAATTCAAAAAAACCCCTGTTTATCCTCAATACGGACGTTAAACCCCACCCTTTCAATGCAATCGTGACATAAGCAGCGGCAGATGTCCGGCCGCCGCGAAAGAACGCATAATGGCAACAGCTGGAATTGTAGTGTGATCGCATATCGGTATATGCATCCACTTTGAAGTGCAGACAGAATTATGCTGAATTTGTATAATTCTTTAGCAAAAAGAAAAACAAAAATTGTGTCGCACTTCAACTGGCTGAGTATTTCGAATGCAATACCACGCCAGGCGCCCCAATTAATTAATGATTAGGCAAGCATAATTTCACCTGTAGAATTAAGTATAAACAGTACATATTTTTCAATAAAGAATTAATTGTCAAAAGCAATTCACAAAAAGCGTTTTACTCGCTTAAAGCGAAACGCGTTCCATCCGCCTATAATATTAGCTAAGGACTGCTTCTTGCCGAGACTCATTGGCAAGCTAAGAAGCAGATTGACTTGGTGGGCTGAAGCCGAGCAGTCAGGGAAAAAATTCATAAACATACAAAAAAAAAAACAATCTAGAAAACAAGAACAAGGGCATGCAGTAAAAACCATAATTTATTACAGAATAATATCGGCTACTGGAAATTTGTGGAATATTGGACTTTGTTTCTTAAATAAGTTTTGTTTCTGAACGACAAATTAGACAGTCCTGCGTGTCAACATCAGAGGAATTGCCGTGCGTTGATGATAGCGCAAATGGACGAAGGAGAGCAACAAAGCGCATAAATGTCATAATTTACTTCATTATATATAATTTTGTATTAAAACCATGTAGTATACAACTAAACTACGCCCAGCTTTTGATACCTCCGCAAAAATATTACTCAGCTACTTACTTAATGACTTAATGTGTACCGGTTCAACCGTTCAATGTGATCTGTTTTCAGCATTCGTTCGTTTCCGATTACCAGGATTTGTTTTCACCGCAGATATTCGAAAGATGTAACGACAAACCTTATACACATCAAAACGATGTACCAGATCATTTTATGAAGATTGGGTCCCACACCTTCCATAAGGTGTTATCAGCTCAACACAAGTTATTTACGGAATCCGGGTTGCTACATATCTGGTCTCACACTGTCTTCAGAGAGTTGCCAATGACAAAGATATCGATCATCTTTTGGGTGCTCATATACTTAAAAACACTTTTTACGTACGTTATGCGTTTGGTTGAAAACCCCGAACACAGCGATTGAGTCACAACATAAATTAACACATTTTAAGAGAACGTGAATTTAATTCTTGCAATTAGACTGCACACTATACCCAACGTCTTTAAAACATTCCACACAAATATCGTGAAATGGATTTCTACAGCAATGGGCTACTTAAAATTGATTACGTTACCTTTAAGGTAAAGGTGGGATCAGTAAATGTTGCCAAAAAACGCAGTAAGATTCGATTCGGGAAGACCGCTTCGACTTTTGGCTACTGTCTTAATTAGTGCGAAGATATCTTTTGAACACTTGTGGCAGTTTAAATTAACATAGGAAAGTGTAATGTTATAAGTTCTTTCTAATATGAAAACACAATGAATATGCAAAGTCTCCTCTCATAGAGACTGCGCAGGATTTCCTATTAGTGTTCCTGACTGTTCGGTTTCAGAATGCCAATTCTTCTTTCCTCTTTATTCCTCCAAATATTACGGCCAGAGGCGTGCCTAACAAATACGATGCGAATTAAAACGCTAAGATTGATTCAATATCATGAATGAATTGAATTCCTTTTCTTTATTGACCATCTCTTATTTATACTTAATTTCTAACTTAATTATTTTCTTACTTGTTTATGAGTAAATTACTTTATGCTGTAATTAGCATAAATGGTAAATGGGGGCGCTTAGCTTCAAATTGCATTCTTTACATTTGTTTACAAATTGGTTTATTGGGAAATGCAATTCAAAGCGTTTCGAAATGTGTCATATTTTGTTGTTTTATTTTGTTAATAAATTTTTGCTTACTATTATAACTTGTGACACAATTCAAGTGGACGCACATCTGCAACAATATGCAGTCACACCACAAAAGCTTTCCAGAAAATTCCAATCTTCAGATGGATGAAGTTTCGTAAAAATTTAGAGACGTTTAATGTTTAAATATCTCGATACAAATTTAAAGATAACATCCTATTAACCACTAAACTGCATATTCGTTCGAAAAGACATTTGTAGCCGCAGCATACCTACGAGCTTTACGTAAAGATAATAGAGTGATGACGTGCTTATTATGTGCAAAATCTCGTGCAGCGTCCTCAAGAAACAAACATTACCAAGCTTAGATCTTTGGGCGGCACTTCTTGTTGCAGACTATCATACCGTCTTCGAAGAGACGCAACTTAAAAGTCTGTCAATTTTCTTGTGGACGGAGTCCAAAATTGTACTATCATGGATAAATCCTCAGTCATCACAATTTCTTTGTCATGCAAGCAGACGTTCTTTCGAGATTGACTTGGAGTATTCCTACCACATCTACAAATTACTGTCTATCTTGAAAGAAAATAAAATACAACTATAGTATTGGCAATCACAAATAGTTACAATTTTGTGTACAACGTTAAACACAAGTCTTCATCCCGAAAATTATAAGGGATAATGTCATATTTCTTCTTTTCGGTCGAATTTGCTCTGACAAAAAATCCTTAAGATCGGGTTTGAAAAACTCCAACTCCTGAAAGGATTGAGGCAGGAGTTGCGGATATCATACGTGACATCCAAGTCAATGATTTCCAGGGCTAGCCAAAAAATTTAAAAATCAATAAGAGCTTGGAAAATAAAGTTCTGTTTGCAGTTTATATGTTTTCATTGATAACAAAGGAGTCATACGGGTATCTAACGAGATGAGCGACGATATGAAATTTCCTCCAGACAATGACCGTCTGGTGGAATGATTATTCAAGATGGTGCATGATGAAGACAAGCAAAGGAGTCCGAAGGCATTATTAGCAATAATAAGGCACAGAGATTCTGGCCAATAAAAGTAAAAATAATGGCAAGAACAAAAGCACAGAAACGTTTAGAATCTAGCAAAGTTACTTCCAAATTGTGTCGGAAGATAATGGAAAATCTTCCACAAGCGAAAATTACTCTTGCAATGCAGGCGTTTCCTACTTTGGGCCACTCTGGATACTTTATAAAATCAGAGGAAAGCATATACCAGAGTGTCCTATTGCGTTACTAAGAAGGCAGTTCAGTTCGGACTTATGAGTTATCTACCATTTGCGGGGACAATGAACAAATTTTGTTAGCACACCAATAAACTGGTAGAAATTTTTGATTCAATCTTTTCTGAAAATGGTAAGCAATAAATAGTTTCGATATGCAGCTCAAAGCAAGTACTACTTTATTCCAACCAGACCATCTCATTTTGAAGGACTAATTGAGAGTGCCTTAAAAGCACCTTCTTATATGAAATGTAGGCGAAGCTTCGTTAATATATGAAGGGTTGGAAGCCGTACTCGTGAAAAAGTGGCAACATTAGATTCCGGTTCTTTGACGGCTAGATCTAGTGGTTCCACCGATATATCGCCCTTAATACCAGGAAATCTACTAAATGAGCAGTTCCAAAAGCCATCGTTCTTGTCGAGATGGAAACGCATTTCTCAATTGAAACATGAATTTTGAAGATGGTCTTATCAATACCTGCATGAGCACAAAGACATAAGTGGAAGAAACTAACTCTTAACATCAAACCAGGAGAAATAGTTATCATTAAATGGGGCAACACTCCTATCATGAAATGACGTTTAGAACGAATAACAAACGTTTATCTTGGAGAGGATCTATCCGAATTGGTAATGTAAAAACTACATTTGAAATTTCCAAACGAAATTTCCACATCGTCTTGCATTACTTCCACGTCAGAGCAGCCCAGAAAAACAAAGCCCGAATTACTTCAGACAAAAATAAAAAGCAAGGTACTCAACCCGAAATTAAAATAATGCTGTTGGCATGGAATATCTCATTCTAGACATTGCTGATAATGCCGCTGACAATTTCAATTGTTCTGAAAATCCATATTAATGATCTTAAGATGCATTTCAAACTACGACTCTACTTTGAAGAAATAGGTTCAACTGGAATATCCACAACGACTTACTGAACTGATGTATTTTTAGTCAATGGAATCATTTCTTTGGAACACTTTTGTAAAAAATTCTATGCATCATGTCTTCACATAATGCGACACTTCCAGCGTGTTGAAGTTGTACAAATCTCGTAGCACAAAGCGTGCTGTTAATTTCATCGGAAACACCGCACATTCATTGTTAGGTATGCTTGATTCCGAATATAATGACTAAATTGCGTCAACAATCGTGCACTTGTAACAAAACTATTCAATTTGTGCTCAGTCAATGACCATTCGATTCTAACGGTGGGTACAACTGAATTTTGCACAAATGCAGACTTTGATGGAGAGCATTTAATATGTGGCCATAAGAAAGCCAAGTTTTCTAGGTCGTCATCTAATTAATTGTCCTTGATATTTATTTACACTTCGGTTCACAGGATCGATATTTTTGCAATTAAGTTTAAGAAACTTGGCGATCTGATTCTTAACGTCGCAAACGTTACCCATATGACCCAAAATATTTAAATTACATTAAATAATGTAGGTTGATTATATTGGACATACGTTTGTGTAAAGTGTTAAACATAGTCTAAATACGTCTATTATTTTTGTAATAACTTTTAACGATTGCTCTAAGCTTTTACGGTATGGCGTTTAAAACATGTGCAGTACTAAATTAATATGGTGTGATGCTCTGTTACAACACCATCTGCTTAGTAACTAGTTAAGAACTGTCACTAAAAAGCAAAGAAAAATAAAATTAATAATATCTTGTTTAATCATCAATCGTAAACGTCGTAATCGCTTTCTCCTTATACTGAAACGTACTTTAAAAAATTTTTATAATTTAGAAATATTTTTTGGGAAGGAAGATTATTTGTGCAAAATATAAATTTAAATTCAACGTCCTTGAGCAACTCTACTTGATGAAATTTGTGTTTTAAATAAATGTATTAATTTTGACAATTTAATGAAGCAAATAATACGAATCTTCGAGCAGATGTCAACGATTATTGTAAGAATATAACAAACAAAAGTTTATATTGGTATTCGACGCGCTGGTATTTTGAAAATTAAAATTCCTTTTTGGTTTTGCGATTACAGTGTTTTACTTCTTCATTCGCTCTGTCGTAAATCTCGGTCAAATCTAAAAGGTATCCTAGGTTACCTAAAAGCCATAAGCGGAAAGTTTGTTTAATTTAGTTGTTTTGTGCAAAGTAAATACTTTTGCCTCTTACAATTTGTAAATCTCTTTTCGTTCCGTTTTTATATTATTTTCTCAGATATTGGTATTATTATGTAAAATTCCTTTATTAAATGTTATTCCTAATATTTCTTGATTAGGCCCGTACCAACATTTTGAATTTGGCTTGCAGCAGCGTAACAAACTAATTTTTTTTTTGTTACAATGATATGATGTGGAACAAATAAGTTATGTACACGCTTTTATTTACGAAGTTATGGAAAGTCTCAGTAGTTATGGGTTCGTTATTTCACTACGTTTTTACAAATGTCAAATTTTGGTTCGATTCTTTTAATTGAATATTACGAATTGTCTGCCACGTCTTGTGTAGATTGCTAGCTTATAAGCACTTCTCACCAGTTCATCGTCTTTTATTCTACTATTTTTATTAAAACTCTTATTTGCAGGACTTTTACTTTTATTTCTTGCATAGGAATTTTTGTTTATCAAAGTTCCATCCGTCCAAAAAAATAATGTCAACCGTTTATCTTTGTTTTATGCTCCCACCTTACGAGAAACTCTATTCTGTGTTGGGAATGTAGCAACTTGTGATTGCTTCTAATTCTTATCGTAGAGATGACTCCAGAATATTTTACACTCAATATGCATCATTTGTTTGAAAAGACTGAATGAAGTTGCCAACCACTGAGAATAAATATGGAAAAAGAAAGTCAATCAAGCATGTTACTAAATTTTTCACCTCTGTTACAAGTAAGTCTCACGATCAAGTTTTTAAGTCTTTTCATTTAGTCGTTAAACTATCTTCGTATGAAGGCATTGGTGCAAACGTATAGAGTAGTTTGTAGAAATAAACGCGGAAAACTAGTTTTAATATTCGATTGCATCCAATAATATAGAGGAATATTTAATATTTGTACAAATATGCCTTGTTCTGCTGTCACGCTTTCTATAGCGACAATATCCGCCATTATTGCTACAGCATTATTGGCTATTGCATTTTCTACAGACAACTGGTTGCATTATGAAGTTAGAAGAAATAGTATTCAAGTAAGTACTTCGCATATTCATTAGATTTGAATTGAAAATATAAAAACCGTTTATATGAAAACGTAAACTTTCTATAAGTGGCCATGTGTGAGTTCTACTTATGAGTGTTAAATACGTATGAGTAGCAATGGAATGTGAGTTGTATTTAATACAGCAATAAGACCTTTGGCAAAAACAAAATACTATGTTATATGTACGTTTGTATACATTAGATTGCCGCAAATATAAAAGATCTACGTTCCATTTATTTTACTTGCTACTGTACTGAACGGTTTCCGCATCAATAATATGAACATTGCTTATTTTTGAGCAATTTTATATATTTTATTAATGAACTGGGCTTTATAACTGATTTAGTTAAGTGAACTAAGATTTGCACCATAATGTGGAGAATTTATGTAAAATTTTAGAGTAAATAACAAGATGCACAAATATCAATTTGATTAGCATTCTTGTTTGATTTTTTCAATACAAAAATGTTGTAGATTTCCCTGCAGAATGATTACACGAAGTTGAGAGCACCCATGAGCAAAAGTAAATATTGTGTTGTTAGGATAGACCAACTATATGTTTTTATAAGGTTTTTCAATTAATGATCGAATCTCAATACATGTAATTTTTCAGTGTGACTATGAAAGAGAAAAAAGATAGTTTGCATTCGTTTTCAACTTTTTATTTAATTACATTCTAATACTTATATATAAATGCCGAACTCAATATTATTTGTTCACAACTAACAAAAATTTATCAACTATAAGTCAACTATTTGATTTGTGTTTGTGTACGCACTGTAACAAAGGCAAGTAACATATATAGATATTCCATACATTTTACATACATGTTTACATATTTTTTACGTACAAATAAATGCAATGTTGGTAGTAGATTTCTATTTGCTGGCGTTTTGGTAATAATGATGACTTTCGATCTTAAACTATTAATCATAAAAAAACAATTTAAGAATAATTTTTATGGTATCCAATGCACTATGCAATATGTAGTGAACATAAATTTCGTCCTTCATTGTGGTTTTCACATGTTGACCAATAGCAACTTCAACTAATATCTTTAATTAAAATACCTTTGATACATTTTATGCAACAAATTAATATAAGTGAAAAATACGAAAATAATACGAGAACAAACACGTACTTTGCAGCTAGTTTTGTTATATGAGTTGTGCGAAGACCATAAAGATTCAAGAGTAGCAGACATGCGAATTTCCTATCTTTTGAGATTTCATTATTATGCCAGAAATTTGTTTTCCAAGTAGATGGTTTAATTCTTTATTGCAGTGGTTCGATTAAGGCAAGCAGCAAGCAAATCCTATCTCCAAAAATTAATTTCATTTCCCATCCACAATAAATATTCACACGAAGTTTCAGTATCAATTGAAATACAAGTGTCTACTCTTTGTAGACAAGTAAAGGCGTATATATTTTAAAAGAAGCCTAGGTAGTCAAATACATATAAATACACTTATGTATACAATACGTGCGGTAGAGTGTAAACACTTGAATATACTCGGATGTATATGATCGTAAAACCGGTTTGAATATTATACGTGTATATCTATGTAGATACATACAAAGAAGTACGTAGGTAGACTACATACCTTTTATTATGAAGCTGAGTGATATATGTAGATATTTAATTCTCTTCAAGTGAGCATTTTATGAATACGGATATTTTACACTTTCCTAGAATATTGCTAATTTTGCTGTGCGCGAAGAGTCCAGCTTAGGTTATAATTAATTTCTGGTAATGTCTCCACTTAACCGATTTGGTTATATTAAATTTTTGGGATATTAATCGCACATATGAACAACATTGTTTAGCGTTATTTTATTTATGTAAAATTTCCTCGGTAATTAATTGCATTCGGTAGAGAGAAAATTTTTTTTCACATATTCCCTTGAGCATTTACGTTCTATCACTTCTAGAATTTAAAAAACGTTACTATCACACTAGAATTAAAAAAAACGGTTGAAAGGAAGATAGACCTTTTGAAGAACATGTTTTAGAAAGACTTCGGCTTGTAATAGCTACGCGGGCGGTTAGTGATGATTTAGGCATAAAAGGCAGAAAAATGTATTTGAGTAATGTAGATTTACTATTTTTGGTAATAAAATGTAGAGTTGGTGTTTTTTCTATGACAAGGTGACCATTAAAATATTGCTATCGTAAAATCCTCAGAATATTTAGATATGAAGTTTGGGGCTATTACTCATGAATTAGCTAATTGTAATGAGCATTAAAGTAAAGCATTATATGAAGGGGAGACAATTGCATTTGATAGATTTTTTTGTCTTATTATTAGCGAATAACTTTTATTGAACTGTGTTATTTTCTTTCAGTTTAGATATATGCAATGACTCAGGGAAATGAGAAAGTAACTATATGCGCCTCTTGTGATGCGTTATTTACCGAAATGACCAAATTCGGAAACAAATTAGGGTTTATTATTCGGAACAGGTGATTATCAGTTAAATCGGAATCAACGATAAAAAAATTTCGTTGGAAGTATTCAGCAAAGAAATTCGAGGTGTCAGAAAATTTGAACCCATTAAAAGTCATTGATGAGAAATATTAGGACGTTTTCTTCTTTTAGAGTTAACAAATTATAAAAACATTCTAAGAAGTACAAATTTTAGAATGTGAACGTAGTTTCGATAACTTTAGTGGTTGTGATAATTAGATTTATGTCCAGCAGCAGAGCAGATAAAGTAGTTGTAAACCAAGTAACTTTCCATATATGTTTTTCTTGTGTTTCCTATTTTTGTAGTATTTAGGTGGTTCGGTGTATCATAGCGGGCAAGTACTTCGGAGGGTGGAACTTCAAAGCGAGGAGGAAATAGCTAAATTGAATACATTATAAAACGATGATATTAGGCTTCCCATATTTGCCGCAGAAAAATTTGGCTTAATGTGTGAAAAATAAGTTTCAAGCGGTAAAATCTGAGTGTTTTTAACATTAGGTTTAGGGACGTTTCTTATATACCTATCTCTACGAACACACCTCAATTTGACGCATGAACGAATACATATAACAACATTGTGAAAGCAGTGTAATTATACACTACAAGTACAAAATGAAATTTTGACATATATATTTATGGAAAGTTATTATTATTCAATGATTTTATTATAAACTAATTCACGATCGTTTATACAAATACTCGATTTTGTTTGTACACCTTCCGTAAGTAACCTTTTCACATATTTTACAAGTGTTATTGCTTCTTTTACAAAACCCAATTTGGCAGGTCTTGCGTTCCTCCGAAATACTAGGTGACGGGTGATTATAATCTATGTTTTTGTATTTTTCCTTTTCTCCTTCTTTGGCCAAATGAAATAGAAAATCTTTCCTGGACAATTTTAACCCAGTACACTCTATAAGATACATGCGTTTATTGCCGCTAAATCTAAAATGTGGAAGAATACTCTTCCGAGGCCATCGAAAAGATGCTGCTTTGGTGGTATATTTGCCTGTCATTTGGTCTACTACGTCGACTCTAAACTTTATCCCATTGTAATATGCTATTGTTTCTGTTTTCATTGTCTTTTATTGTTATAAAAGTACGGTTATGAGTTAGTAACAACACCTTTAGATTTGACTTACTTTTATATATAGCGAGTATCCATTTTCCTGATTTGTAATATTGTTACGAACTTCACTTTCCTCCACTAACTCGTGGATATTATTTTCAAGAGAAATGTACTTTAAAATTCTTTTAACTTCAAGTTTCTTTATTTATAATCAAGCCCTTTAAGGGTAGGATTATTTACATTTTACTTTGGCAATACTCTCGACTATTCAACTTTAATATTCTTTTTCGACTCAAATGTTCTTGTACGACTCAATGTTCATCTTTAATCCGTTAACCTGCTCTTCCGCTAATCGTTTTCCTCGGCGAGCAGCTGTATGACGCGCCGCGAATGTGCATTAGAGAATTTATTACTTGGGAAAAATCAATTAGTTAGCATTAATTGGATTTGGAATTTCCGTAACAACATTCTGAGAAATAAAACTTCATTTTATCTTTTTTGATTTGTGCTGGCTTTGAAAGTTCTCTCTTTCTGGCTCGAATAGTTCCAGCTAGTTCTTTGTAAAAAAAATTATCTATGGTTATGTTTCTGCCTTGATGAAGATATGGTTCGGCTAATTTTAAAACTACGAATTTGTTTAAGGGTGTTGAAGTTCGCCTTTTTTTATTATATCGGACGAATCGAAGAATTTGCATGAAGTCATCTCTGGGCATTTTATTAGAAAAAAAATTTGGTACCCATTCTTTGGACCACAAATAAAAGCATTTAGCGAATTTGCTTCATACACTCTCCTAGCGTACAAAATCCCAGTAAACGCAAGTAACTTCGTGATTGAAATCTTCCAATCTCCTTTCAAAACAGGATGTGTTTCTTCTTCAGTACAACTCTTTATATGTTCCATCATATTTTGGTTATAATCCAATGAAATTACGGGGTTTTGTCAAAATAGTATAAAATTGAGGTTCAAATAATGTTACTAACTAAAAAATATTCTAGTACTTTATTTTTCAATACTCGAATTGAGCAACTAAAATCTTCAAAATCTCTTCGCACTGTGGGTTCAATTGACATTCTGTGTTCCGTTCTTTTTACGGTTGCTTATTGCGTGTTTCATTTGGGATAACGATTTCAGATAACGGAGATAACGGATGGAAGTATTGTCGGTACATTCCTATTTATTATTGTTGTAATTTTAGCATGGGTAGAACTAATTTACTAAACAATTTGTCTACATTACGATCGCGTCAAAATGACGCGTCCCGTAAACTTAGTATTAAACTCGTACTGTATATTTGAGCCAGCGGGATTTAACACGCTGAAGTGATTCAACGGACCATTCTGCTTAAAGGATAAACAAATTACTGTAGAGGTATTGACAAAGTGAAGGTCCAAGAATGTGCCATTGCAATTATGAATGTATTGAAGAAGCTTCTTATTCGATATTTTGTTAAAAGACACAAGAACACAAAAGAAATGTTCGCAAGTTGCAAGTAAGGGCTCCACGTTTCTTATAGGTAGAAATATCCACGTTCTTAAAAGGATACGAACAAGTTAAATATAAACACTTATTACCAATTTTCACACAAGTGGCAATATTTTCAACGTCTGGGTTCATTATTTTTATATATATTTTTTTATACATTATTTTTATATGATATTATATTATATTTTAATTATAAAAAAATTTAGGTTTGATATTACATCTGAGGGAAATTATTTCAATCATAATGACGTCATTTTATGAAAGAATTCCATTTTTAAAAAGTGTGTTCATAATAAATTACAGGGGATAATTTAAACATAGAAATTAGAATTCTTGGCGATGTTGCCGCAAGCAAATTAGTTTTCTTCGTTAAGGATGTATTTAAATCAAACCCGTGTTCAAAGTAAATTAAAATCTTTTATGTTTCCTTTATTCTTTGCTTTTAGGTATGATGTTTCCTTGATTATGATAAGTGCATCTGAATGTGAAAAGCAATTTAAAAAACAAAAATAGCTTGTTAACAAAAAATAAAAATGTGATCAATTTTGGAGTCTTTGACTACTACAATGCTGGCCGCTTGTGACACACTTATTTATTTTCCACTTTTGATAAAGATTAGAAAACAACATTTACTAAAATTTAGCTGCTCTGCGAAGTTTGGATGTAGGTATTGTAAGCCCTTTAATTTTAATAACAACTTTGTTTTATTAGAAGAAGGATTTAATAAACTTGATGGTGTGGGCGGTTGTAATATTAGAAATACGCATCAGAGACACTATAAACTAAACATATTGTTGATCGGCATAACATGTTTCGATCCCGTATTTTTATCTATTGTTGGGGACTATGGTCGCAAAATTTCATACAGAGATTTGAAAAGTCTATAAATTATAATTCAGAACAAGTATTTTTTTGAAATTTAGCAAATAGTGTTATTACGAGCGTTCAAAAATTCAGCTAGACGCCCCTAATACACAAAACAATTTTTAAATAACAGTGTATAGGGAATAGTGATCTAAAACCTGGAAACATTTTCTCAAGCCAGTGAGAAGAGTAGAAAATTCTGGCTGACTAATTGAGTTAGTCGTATGTATTTCCGGTATCGTAACTTCTTCTATACGTGGATATTTTTCTTACCTCTTTTATTTTCTTTTTCCTCATATCTTGTGATTTGTGCTTTCATTTCATCGTACGTTACTTGTACTACTATTTTTCGTCTTCTGCTCATAGTTCTTTGTAAATTAATTTGTTTAATTTCCACACGTTGTTCGTGAACAATTGGCGGATAGCTAAAAGGTGGAGATTTTAAGATGATTCATGATGAGAGATTTAAGCCATATCAAACTTTTATATAATAATTACATGAAACGTTCTGTTTAGCATTCGTTAGGTAAAACGTAAATTCGTAAACTGGTTTGTGGTACCATTAGGCTTGCACCGCTCGTAATCGTACTCTTCTTCCTTGGCGGCTTCTCTACATGTTCACCTGCGATTCTTGTAAATTTACCTTACCTTCCAGAAAAGTAACCCAATCATGCCAATAGTTCTATGCGCTTTAGCATGCTATGATTCCATATAACCAGATACGCATGAGATGATCTTCAGGATCTTGGCGAGGTGGTGTAGGAACTAGCTACCTAAAGTCATCTCCACTGCAACATAGGAAAATTCTTCTAATTTGCAAGCGTTTATTTATACAAAACAATGAGTTTTATTGATTTAAATAAGAAAAATTTCTTTTATAAAATATTAAAATTTTTTTTTCTTGCCAAAAAATGTAATTCGTGTCGTTTATCAAAAAAAAAAAAAAAAAAAAAAAAATACTAGCACGTAGGGAATGTAAGGAAATTTAAATAACGAGGTTTAATTTAATAAATTTTTAAAAATAATTAATTTAGTTAGAAAAGACAATTTAAATAATAAATATATATTTAATTTATAATTGACTGATATTCTTTCTTCCTCGATTACATTTATTGTTTTCATGGTACTTTTGTTATATTCCGGATTGCGGCATTATTTAACGGTTAAAAGGAAGTGTTTCTAAATGGTACTAGCTCCCAATGTCTGCTACTAAGAAATGTAAATGTTTTCTATATATTGGTATCTTTGAGTTTGAACATGAGATATTGGAAGATGTTTGGACTTGAGTCAAAAAAATGGTAATACTTCTTTCTCAATTCCGTTGAAATAAATGTAACAATAATTAACTTATCTGCGATAGGAACACGCCCATATACATAAATATATACATTCAGATCATTATCGATATGTTTCATAGATTTTAGTGCCATTTGTTTATTTTGCAACAAAATGAACCAAAAATTAAGGAACGAGTTCATTCTTAAAAACAAAAATTTAATTTTCTTTTTTCAAAATTCAGTTTTCAACGTTTACGCTATTTTCAGTATTATTCTATGCAAAACATAGTCTTTATTTTGGAAAGTATTCGTTGCTATGCTGTTGTTTGCTACGTGCTCTCCTTCGCTAATATTCGCATTTGAACAAACTAAAGGCTATTCGGTAATTGCTCCGCTCACTAAGCGGTTTCTTAAATTCGGATTATTTCCCTAAATTTTGAAATGTTGTTAACGTGGATCGCTAAGTCTGAGCGCATATAAATTTCTTTGCCGTTCATTTATTGATTACTTTTTTATGAAAATTTAATAACACGTTTAGTTTTTAAGTTGTCTTCTTTAATGCTTATGGTTTTGTATTGTCTATGCTTATGTTTGTATATGTTTTATACAAAATATTTTAATGCAACCAAAGATATTCTTGTGCCTGAAAATCATATAAGAAAACAAATGCCGTTTTCTGTTAGCCGGCAATAAAATTTGATCATATAGAATTTTTGTAAAGTTTTGCGTTTGTATGTATATTTAAACATTCACCTCGCCAATCAGGATCAAGACGAAAAAAAAGTATTAATTATACAACCTGAAAAAAAAACTACAATTGAAATCGTTATATAAGAGTTTATTTCTCGTGCGAACTTCTATATACAGTAAGGTGCAAAAGATAACCCTATGTGATCCAAATTCCTTAGGGTTAATTTTTATGAGACATTCCTACTATTGAAGAACTTTCATCATAAAATATTTTAGATTGTTTTTGCCAAAGAGAATTCTTGCTTATACTTTTGCCCCTATATGAATAGAGATTATTATCATTGACACATTTGCCCCGACATTGAACCGTCCGCTACGAAGATAGCCCTGGCATTACCGGATCTGCCGTATAGATGGGGTTGTTGTTTGGAAGAAATGCTATGTTGCAAAGTATTTTTTTATTATATGACCAATCACTCAACAGATGTCCTCTATTCATGTCATAGGGTGACGATCGGAAAGAAGTGTGGAAAAAGAGACAGATAGGAAAGCAAGTACATTCCAGTGAGTGTGTATGCGAAATTATATGTTCCAATTTATCTGTGCTTATTTATTTTTCCTTTAGAAACGAGAGTTTGCCAATGCGGCAGGTCGCGTGCAATGAAAACACCTCCTCTTGTCCGGCGTCTTTTTTTATGTGCAAGACAAATTTCACTTTTAATAAAGAACTTTTGTTATACTTTCGTCGATTTTAAATCCTCATAGAAAAGTCACGGGTGACATTATATTTATAGAGCACTAGCAATCGGCTGAATAAGAAATGAAGAACTAAATAAAAATTTTAGATGATTTTGTAGGAAAAATTCGAAAATCCCAGGCAATTTTCTTGAATGCTTTTATAATTTATATAAATTAGTATTATTTGATACTTTGAACCAATTCATATAACAAATAATCAAGGAATTTATAACTGACGCGATTTTTGTTGTTATTTATACACGTTTTGTTAGCTTTAGTTAGTTTTGTTAGTTAAAAATATATAATAAAAAATATTAATTCAGCCACAAGACGGCACGCACCAATTTTAAATGTTATGTTTTTATTATTTTTTTTCAATATTTTTCGTAACCTAAGTTGAGAAATTATATATTTAGCCCGACACAGTCAAAAATGCCACGCAATTTTTTGAAATTCCAATGCAAAACCAGTTTTCTTTGACTGCCAGAATTATAATTATTACTTTTTTTTTTTTTTTTTGCAAACTTTACGAACGAAGACTCAATTCCTTCCCCACTTCATCAACAACTCCAACCAAAAAGAAAAGCCGCCCCTAAAAAAAATGTTTTTTCTCTTCATCTCAGTTATTTGTAAAAAACTGTAAAGCGTCCCAATTCCTAAGCATATAAAATGATGGCTCTAAGAAGGAAGTAAATGTAGCAGCCTAAAATAGGCGATTTTTGACATTTTTTGACGATGGAAGGAAAGGCGACAAAATTCGAGGAGATAATTTAGCCTCTATATAAGTACAAAAAAAAATATTTTTTGAAAATATTAAAAGATGTCATTCACATTTTTAATTCAAGGGGTTCTGCGGCAATACAAGTTTGAATTAAAAAAAAAATCACCTGATCAACATACTTACAGCTGGAAAAATAGTTAGGATATTTTGAAAATTTCACTTAATATTATTGAGTTATTCATTGTATGGCGACGTTAGCCATGGAGCACTCAAAATTACATGTTCGAACTTAAGTACTTTTGTCTCCTAATTTGAAGAAATCGGGTGCCGAAGCCCACCAAACACGTTCAGAAGCTTATGCTGATGGTTCTCTATCATATCCCAGTTGTCAGTTTTGGTTTCAATGTTTTAAAAGTGGTGATTTTGATGTCAATAACAAAAGACATTCTGGAGGACCAAAAAAGTTCACGGACCATGAATCGCAAGATTTATTCGCCGAAAACCCAGCTCAAAGTCTCGAAGAATTTTCGAACAGCTTAGCAGTTGATGAATCAACTATTTCTAGACGCTTACACGTGATGGGAGGAGGGAAAACGACTATCTCACAAACTGAGTTGGTATGACGTTCCAACATCGCGGGTTCATTGCTTGTTAGGCAAAAAAAAAACAGTTTCTGTGGCGTATTGTGACTGGCGATGAAAAGTGAAACTACTACGTTAAGTGCAAAAAGTTACAGGTTTGTCCAGGAGAGCCATCCATATCGACTACGACGCAGAATATTCATGGCCATAACGTTCTGCTATGCATATAATGGGATGAGCAAGGTGTAGTATATTACGAGTACCAAAATCCGATTGGAACAGTTATTGCAAATGTCTATTGACGTCAATTGAATAAATTGAACGATGTATTAATGCAAAAAAGACCAGCAATAGTGACTAAAGTGGCTACCATATGAATTAATTAAAAATACCATTTTGGGCAATTGTTGTCACATGTTGCACTGTTGCATCTCGAAAGGGAAGTTCTGCCGCACCCAGACATGATGTCCTCTGTATACTTGTTCAGATTGATGCAGCATGACGGCTTTTCAAACTAATGACACAGCTTTCATTTCAATTAAAATAAATAAAACTCGAACTCTAGCGTTGGGTAGTGGAAATCTGCTACGATAGTAGAAAAACTCGAAACTTCAGTAAAAATCATAATAATTTTGACTGTATTGGAAAGGTAAATAAATATGTACATATGTTAAAAAATTATTTCTTAAACCTGGGCTTTTAAATAATGCCCATAGGAACCGCTCAATTGAAGACTATTTTAAAATTAATTAAGGTGTTCTTGAATTGAAAGAAGTGTGCTTTTAAAAATGTTTAGTATGGCTCACCATACTGCTGTAGATCCAATCAACATTTTAAAAACAACGTTTTTTTATTAATCTCTCTATCCATTTTTCCACTTTTTTTTATATCCGTCACCGAAGGATGAGGATTGTGTTCATTTTGTCAAAACGTTTGCAGTGAGCAGAAGAAGCATCACGGACCCCACAAAGTATATATACTCTTGTTTGGCATCAAATTCTGAATCGAGTCAAGCATGTCCGTCTGCGCGATTGTGTAAACATGTTGTAAACATTTCCCTGGCCGCAAAAATCAAGCTACCAACCCCAAAGTTGGCAGAAACAATAGAAGTTCTCGCACGCAGGTTGGTTTGAAAATTACCCAAACAGTTCACAGAATGCGTCTACAACATCATTTGGGTAAGAAGCTTCACGTAAGGCTTCCAAATTAAGGGTTTATTACAGATGACGCCTAGTTATTCCACCTTGTCTACCTAGGTTATTTATATTTACATAGTTCTGTGATAATATTCACCTTTCTAAAAAATCATTTAGAAATCGCTTTTTGTGAATCGACGGTGACTTCAATTGCCGATTGTGCACTGAGCGTTTGTGTTTGCTATTTCGAAAGCCGTGATCACACTTCCGCAGCTAAATTTGTGTTGATTTATTAATGTACAAAATTTTTTTCAATGAATTTGAAACCACACTTGTAAAACAAATCCGCCTTTTCCAAAAATATACTTATACTGCCGATATTTAAATGTACCTGCATATATTAAATCCCAAATTATTTCATTTTATAGGTCTTTGCGGCTAAACACGCTGACGCGGAATCTCTGTTGATGAATATGAACAACAAATATTATTACTACACAAGAACGAGAGGTCTGTTTAGAGTTTGTTATCCAAAGGAGAGGCCACCAGCTAACGTGGGTAAGCTTATTTATGGATTCCTACGTATTTTGTGGACTTTACAAAATTTTGAATGCAAAAATTTGCGTTCTTAGTTGCAAAATTCCACTTAGCGAGTTTCTGTTTGCTGCTGAAACACCATTCATATTTATTTTTGACGATGCAAGTACGTTGTCGTCTAATCTAGAGAATCGCGATATTTTGCCGTTGGAAAAAAGAAATGTACGGTAGTACATCGATCAAATTAAAATTCAAGATTTAGTTTTCTTATTATATCCATTGTGATGCAAGAATTTCTCATGAAACAAGTAGTAACATTATAGCCGGGCAAGGCTCCCCATTTAATACTCTACATTACATTGTTTAACACAATTCTTATTTTTATTCTAAAACACAAAAATTATATCTTGTTTCTATGCAAAAGAAAATTTTTGAAGGACGTATTTATGGGGAAGTGGGCCCAAAACGGAACCTAATGTAGTACAAGTTCAATCCTTACATAGGGCAGGGCCCAAGTAGAGTTCATTTTTGTATGAAATTACTACAACATTATGGGTAAATTTTTATTACCACATATTAAAACTCAGACTTTTCTGCTCTACAAAGGGTGAATTTTCGTGAAAATTTTTATTAGGGTAGGATCCAAAAAATAGGTCAGGAAGGTCCAAATTTGGAAAATAAATTTTTTTTTTATTGTAAATTACTATTATGATATACTTTTCTGCATGAATCATGGAAAATTATACGTT